>OX578133.1:133204717-133422217 GCA_951213105.1 Amaurobius ferox | reverse complement strand
GTACTTATTTTTAGGAGAATTAAATTAAATACAGTAAATCCTCGACAAGCTGTCATCCAGATAACTTGGTGCTCTGCTTAAGTCGTCATTTTTCTTCTGTCCCGTCTGGCTGTCTTAGACAATAGTGTAATTATACCCTCATTTACTTGTCACTAATTCAAATGTTATTCCGGATAACTCGTCACTGTAAAAGAAGGGTACGAGATGAAAGGAGAAAAAATTCAGAAATGAGTTTCACTAACATATGACTTTGAGAACAGCTGAACCCCTTGCTGTGGTGGCTGAAATTTGTCATACCTAAAAATGTACCAATTTCTGTTGTAATTCTTGGATAAAAGGTCGTGAAACTCTTAAATGAATCCAGTGCCTAAAACTTTAATGATAGTAATTTTTGGATAAAATGCTTTAAAGAAAAGCATAGTAGGCTTTCCTTTAAAAAAGTGAGCGAAGAAGCAACATTAACAGAAAATCAGTGATTGTAAAAATTGTACTTTATTTACAGTGGATGCACAACTGAATCAGCTCAATTGTAAATTACAATGCAAGTGAAATACTGCTTTTTCAATGGTAGAAGAAGGCATCTCATTTGAAAAGAAATTGATTCTGTTCACTGAAGTTTTAAAGAGGCGAACTTTTGTTCATTTTCCAAACTTGTTTCAATACCGTTGAGAAAACAATGCCCTCATTAACAAGGATTATTTCAATACAGCAGTTTTAAGCATGAGAGAATCTTTTCTTTAAAGGTTTCAGGAATTCAGAAATGATAAAGCGACTCTAACTTTTATTACAAATTCTTTTAATGCCAATTTGAAGGAATTAAATTTTTCTCCTTTTGATATTAACTCTGTTAACTTTGAAATACAATTGCTAGACTTGATAAGTAAAGACATATAGAGCTTCAAATTTGTATGTCTTGGTACTGAAATAGAAGAACTGGAAAAAGAAAATACAGTCTGATTTCACAGCACAAGCAGACTGCTATAAAAGACCTACAGAAGGCAGATTCAATTATTTTCAATACTTGGAATAGTCTTCTGGACTCATCATGAGTTAAAAAAAAAAAATTTGCATTTGGTTTTTTCGGTAACTTGGGATCTACGTATTTATGGGAGCAATCATTTTTCAATATGAATTTCATTAAATCCAAATTGAGGAGCCAAATTACTGATGCCAACTTGGAATCGTGCCGTAAATTTGAAAAAAAAAACTAGTTACAAACCGGACATACAGAAACTTCTTAAGAAAATGCAAGCTCATTGCTCCCACTGATTTAAAACCAATGAAAGCATTTTTACTTTATCTTCATTTAATAAAGATATAATTAATATTATAACTTGTTTTAATATTACTTTAAATTTTCTTTATTTGTAAATTTATGGCTCTTGAATAATTTTTAAATTGTTGTGAGAGACAGATTTGGCTTTTTCATATTAAAAGTTTGCTGACTCCTGGTCTAGAATTAAAATTCCTACATTTTGCGACTTTTTTTATATCAGAATTCTTATTTTTGTTCCTTTTTTTTTTCTTGAAAAGTTGAGTGCGATCCCTGCTACATTAGAAAAACTCTTGTTTTTGATGTTCCTCTGTTAAACGGGTAAAAATGGCAACAAATAATCATGTTAAAAGTAATTTGTGTAAAGATAAATAAATAATTTTCATTTAAAATTGAATGAACATCCTTTAATATATATCCTTTTAATAGAGTAAGTGCATATATTTTACTATTTTACATCAAAATTTGTAAGATTTTTCATTCTATGAGGTTGGCAGGTATGGGACGCTTATCTTCTTTTGATCCATAAGATTTTGGTATTTAAAGACGAAAAGTACACTGCAGGTAAACTTAGTAAGCAGCGTTTGACAATTTTACTTGTTGCTAATATGAGTGAAACAGAAAACTGAACTTCTAGTAATTGCAAAAATCTGAGATGCTTCAAAATCGTGAAATCTCTTTCTGTTGATTATGCAGCTAATTCTAATGCATGGATGTCGGCAATAATTTGGGAAAAGCATATTCCTAAACTAAATATGCAATTTTTATACAAGAAAATAATTTTTCAACAACTGCCCACAGTCATCCAGAAAACTTAAAAGTTATCGAAATGATATTTTGGCCACCAAACGTTGCGACCTCTTATTTAACCCCTTGACCAAGGAGTTATTCATGAATTTAAATGTGGATATAAAACATTGTTAGTCAAAGATTTGATCTGAGTTCTTGATGAAATTAGTGGTACTAAAATGTTTGAAGTGTCTATTTTGAATGCTATCAAATACATTCACAGAAGTTTGAATCCAGTCTCTATAAAACTGTGAAGAATGTCTTTAAATAGAGTTTGTGTGTAATGACAAATGAAATGAAGTTGAATATGAGGACTCTGACACTGATTCTTTATTGTATTAATTAGGAACCATAAATGAAAGTTGATGTATACTATTCCCTACATTAATGACTACCTAGATATTGATAACAACGTTGCAGTATGTTTTTAAGAGAACAAAAAGGATTACAGAATTATCTATTAACTACAGAATTTTTAGAAGAAATTTGTGAATGGATGTGAAAATGAAGAAATTCTGTCACCATACTTAATACAATACAATACAAGTTCTTTAAGCCTTAAAAACAATTTGATATTATTTTACTGTGTCAATTTAAGGTATTAGAGATGGTGATTTCAGAGTTCTAAATATTTTAGAGAAGAAACTCAATTTGACTGGCGGTGTACGTTTCAGTCAAATACTTAGTATCATAATATATATGTAAAATTGTAGTATTGCAGCCTGAAGAATGTTCAAATAAACGTCAAAAGGAGGAAAGTTAAAAGTTTACATTTTTATCATTTACATAATTTATTAGCAATTCTATTAATGTATGTAATTGTTATGAATATTATAAGTTTAAAATTTAAATGATTGTTACGGGTAATGCATATTCAAGCCCACTTATAACTTCCACTGGTTACTCCGCTCAAGTCATCAAAATTTCTTGGTCCCTTGAGTAATGACTTATTAATGTTTTACTGTATTTGAATAACAATGTCATTTAGAATATATACTACAGGAATTTTCACAATTAGGAATTTAAATTCCTTTATATTATGCATTGCATAAGAAGAACAGGTATACTAATAGTGAATACATAATAAAATAATACGCTGAAGGTTGTCTGTACTCGCCCTTTTAAGACAAAGAGATTATAACATGAAGTAATTTTTTATATTGGAAAAAAATCATGCTTTTTTCTACTGCCAGTTTAAACATGCATTAAAAAAAACTAAGATCTCCTGGCAAAACTCCTTTTTCTCATAACCTATTCCCCATTGAACTATCTTCATACACAGGATCAGAAATGAAGGATTTTAGATTTCTCTAAAAACCCTGCATGTTTCCAGTAATTTATCTCTGTTTGTGAATGAATGTCATCTACTCCAGATATTATCTAAAAATTTATGGTAATCTTCATGTGTTTAGACATTATCTAAAAATTTATGGCAATCTTGATGTGTTTAGACAATCTTAATGTATCTGGAGATGTGTTTAGGCTCAAGGTATCTAGGGCTGAATCCTTGTTACTGAACTAATTGTTGTAACTTGTTCTTTGAGTTTTGCATTTCATTTACTGGTTAGTCTTGACATTTTGATACTTTCTAGACTCCTCATCGTATATTAAAAATTAGATTAATAATAATTTTAAATATCTAAACATTCATCCTATTTTGAAAACATTTGCTTTTTAGCAGGTAATAATTACTTGTGTATTTATACCTGTAGCATTATCAATTTAAGTTTCATTTAAAATTTTGAATTTAAAAATAAACCTTTAAATGTTATACTCTCTTCAGTCTAGTTTTTGGGGTTTTGTTGATTTTGTATCACTTCCTCTTCTAGCAGAATGTGAGTAAAAGGATTTGATCTATGCAACTCATTAAAAAGAAATCCTCTGACTGGTCATAAAGATTTATTTATTTATTTATTTATTTATTTATTTTAAATATCTGTTGCTCTAAACAGGAGTAATGACAATAAAACTTATTTCAAGAGGTTATAAACTTACTCTCAATTCAGTATAAATTTGCTTGTTAACTGAGATAAATTGTTGAATGTTGCTTGTGTACCCCCTTCTATTCAATGTGGTGAAATTCATTCAGCACATAATTTGACTGAAATAAAATCTTTGTGCTAATCTTCCACATTAAACAGTTTTCACTATATTTTAAGAACTGCAAGTTTCTTTTTAATCTGTGAAGTACATGACATTACACATAATCAATAATGAACTTGTTTACAATATAAAATGTTGCGCAAATCAAGATAAATAAATATACACATAGTTTGAAAATCAGCTAGATTTTCTTCTTTCAAGCAAAAAGTTTAGATATGAATGTCCAAATAAAGACAATGCTATGTTAGCCAAACTTAAATGGCTAAATAATACACAAACAAGGAAACAAATTGTAGAGAATATAAATTTAAAAAAAGGTTAGACGTGGTCATGCCATACCAGTCATTGAAAAATTATTAATTCTAGTAATCTAGTTAATGATTCATCAATCACTCCATATTTCTGTATTAATAAGAAGCTATAAACCTTCAGAGCGTATGCTATTCCAAACTTCATTAAAATAATCCAAATTTTTAATTTTGAACTAAAAATCATGCAATTCTTTAACATATCCCTATTTTGCTTAGTACTTTATCTTAAAATTAACCACAGTATGCTTCTAGAAAGATGAAAAAAAATTCTTAGAAAACAATTTTTTTATATTGTAATTTAGATTCAAATGGAATTGATTTACATTTTCTAGTTTTTCTATTAATTAATATATATATTTATTTATACCTGATATTTTCTCCCACAGTATTGTTCATCCTTTCTTTGAGCAGTACCTCACCATGTGGCCAGATACCTTACGCAGTATTTCATATTCAGTATTGGCTATTTTTATTGTGACTTTCCTATTTCTTGGATTTGATATCTACTCTGCAATCATCGTTGTTATTACGATTATTATGATAATCATCAATTTGATGGGCCTCATGTATTGGTGGAATATCTCGCTCAATGCTGTATCATTGGTGAATCTAGTAGTAGTAAGTGAATTTTGTAAATTTCAAACCATGTGCATTTGCTTTAATACTCAGGATATGTATGCACTCTGAAAACTGGGAAATTAAAAGAACTAAAATCTCAATATATATATATATATATATATATATATATATACTCATACTATAAATGCTCATTTAGAGTATTTATAGTAATGTATTATTGCTCTATCTGAAACAGGCATGTGTTTGGGTTAGTTAGTTAAATACTCAGACCTGAGGAGGAATTTAATTCTGACTAATCATCGAATTTTGGCTGGTGTTGTTCTCTTCTCTTATCAGCATTACGGCCATGAATTTGCTTCTATGGTGATGTTAATATTACTTGAATTTTTTTTATTATTACATATTTCTAATATATATATATATATATATATATATATATGTGTGTGTATATTTATATACACATATATATACATATATACACACACTACGACAAAAAAATTTTATAGAAATAAAATTAATGATATTCTCCCCATGAGAATTTTTTAAATCCAACAATAAAAGACAATGAAAATTTTTTCACAATGAAATTTTTCACAATGAAAATTTTTTATAAAAAAGTTTTATTTTAACTTATCCCAAAACGGTGAGGGGGCGTCTACCATTGGTTACATAACTCAATATCACACATTGTGGCACTCTGACTTCATTTCAACACAACATCCATAATTACAGGTGTAATTAGAACCTATGACCCTGGTAGTCGAGAAAGCATTAGAAAACATTTACCTTAAACCTCTTGGCTATCAGAGCTGTTTTATAGAAGCAATGTTAGAAGATCTTTCTCAATGAAGAAATCAAATTAAGAGTTTTTATAAAATGAAAAATAATTAATTATGAAAAAATGCATTTGCATACATAACAAAATTTATAAATGCCACAAATTTTCCCTGACAAAAAGGCAAAAATGCCCTGATGGGAGCTATGCCTCTCTTACATAGAACTTAAGCCCCCCCCCCCCCCCCACACACACACACACACTGGTGCTGTCTTTGATTACAAACAAATTTTTATAAAGTTATTGTTTAACAAGTTACAAAAAGAAAAAAATAATTGAAAAATAACTGCAATACAAAACTTTTGAAGTAATTGTGTGTGTTAAACTGATTAATTATTTGTCTTGTACGCATCTAGCTTTTATGCATTCAAATAAAAAAAATGTTTAAAAGTTTGTATAGCCATTGAATGTAGTAATTATTGATAAAAAAAAAAGTGGGGTTTGTTAAAATGATATTCAAAAAAAATTTTTGTTCTTCAATTCGAGTTCTTTAATTTTAAAAAGATGAAAAATTATTCTTTAATGCTTGAAAAAGTACCAAAAGGGTAAAACAGTATTTCCAGATATTAAAGTAACCCCAAAATAATACAAAATCATTGACAACAATTGTCATGAAATCAAGTTGCAAATCAATTTTGAAAATTTGGCAAAATTATTGATTAAAACAGAAATTCCTGTTAGTTAAAATTATAAAGCTGATTACACCAAGTGTCAAGTATAGCCAATATGGAGCAGTTACTGAAGCAAGTTATGGGAGTTGGTGAGCATCAGCTAATAAGAAGCCCCAACAGGTGTATTATGCCTGCAGCAAGCTCCGGCAATTAATGAGTGACAGTGAACAGGAGGCTGAGTCCCAGGGTTTAGCGAGCATAAATGACCATAGGACATATTGGCGATCATGTGTGCCGATTGAGTTGAACGAGCTTGCGAAGTGAGCTACATGGGTTGATGAGCATTGGTTAACAATGGATGGTCCTCAATGGGCATATTAAGCCTGTGTAGCAGGTGACATGAAGAGAGCTCAGCAAGTAGGAGGTGAAGCGAGTTACAGAATTGGTAAGTGTAACAAGCAGGGGCAGAGCCCGCTAGTGGACAAAAATAAATATATTTTTCTTTGTATGTAAGGAAAAAGTTATTGGAGGTAATGATTCTGGTACTGAACCATTTTACAAATTGTTTTCACATGAGATTTCACATGAAAGCACCTAAGTTTGCTCAATGTAAAAAAAACAAGAAAGATCAATCATGCATAAAGCATTGATTATGAAACACTTTTCAACTGCACTACAATTTTATTTAAACATCTCTAAAACGCTATACATTCAGCGGTAATATTAATTATCTCAGCACTACAATAATTTATTATATTTGGAAACTTAAAATGTCATTGAAAAAAATATGTAAAAGCTGTAAATATTTCATTCATAAACTTTTTTTTCCCATTCCTTTCATTCATCACAATACTACAATAATTTATTTTACTTAAAAACTTAATGAAGGCCATGGAGGTAAAAGTAATTTAACTCTATGCTTAAAATTTATATTTTAATTGCATTGTTTCAGAATATAAATGCTCAGAAATTAAGCAAAAATAAAGCGGTTTTAGGACATATACAACACTAAATATAAATTAAAAAGAACTTTAAAAATCACGATTTTGACACAAGCTGGATGCCGTTACCTTACACCTTTCTGGTAGGTCGGACGGTCTGGGTTTCAACAACAACAACAACAACAACAAGCTGGATGCCATATTTTATAGTCACGTGATCTCTTCATATAATATGAATGTAATTTTTTTATTTTTATTTAAAAAACTACCAAATATATTTTGCTGAAATTTTTTTCATATTTTTTTATGGGATAATTTGAATATTTCCTAAAACTTCCAAAGTAATTTGTGAATATTAAATTCGCTTAAAAAATGTTTGAGAAATTAGGTCGCATAGGGTTTAATGCATTTCATTTTTTCAACCCGGGTTAACTCCAAAATTAATTTGGTGATATTATTCATTTACATTCCCATATGTCCCACAGACCATCAGAATAAACATACTAAAATTTCATTTTGATAAAGTCATTTTTACGGCAGTTTTCGTGCGAACGGACAGATAGACAGAATGAGCAAAGTCATAAACACATTTCAACTATGTTGTAAAGTGTTAAAAAAAGGCAAACAAGATCAAAATATGGTTCATTAACACTAGAATGATGGAAGCGGTCATTTTGACCGCATAACTTCTTTGTCTGCTGCCATCTTTCTATGAAGATCATTGATTTGTTCTCTTATTATAAAACCTAGAATAATTTTCTTCTGTGTTTTCAATAACTTTATTTAACAAAATTTCAATGGGCTGGGATTAGCCTTTTTGAAGGAATCAGTTCTCAAAGTAATTATGCAGTCAAAATTACCACTTCCGTCATTCTTGTGTTAAATACTAGTCAACCGCATTGTGAGTTGATTAAAATATTTTATCCCAATGTCAAATTATCATATCACAATACACTTTTTATACTTTGATACACTATGTGCCGATTAATGATTATTCCTATTTAGTTCATTACTTATTTGTCTTAAAAAACAGGAGCAACTCTAACAGCCCTTAACATATTAACTACAGCCATTAGTAGTTTGGTTTAGTACATTGCTTTGGTGGCCGCAAAACCCACCTAAATTTTGCATAACGGAATACTAAGTAATACAATAATCTTATAGACATTCAATAGTAAGATCTAAGGATAAATAGAACAATCTTCAATTTATTTAACACACATCATCAATGTTACATCATTATTTTTAATATTACAAATACTATCATTCTTCTTCAGACACTTAATTAATTAACTAGTGAGATGTAATACCAGACTTAGTAATATTTGGTTGGAACACTTGGTGGGACGCATTAATTAGCTTTAAAAAAAAAAAAATTTTTTTTTTTTTTTTATATAACATCCTCATATAATTTAAATTGTACCTGATAAGATCTTTCACATCTTTGAAGAATCGCTGGGTTTTTCACCATCTAGACCCCTTTTCAACACCAGAGCTTTCCTCCGACTTCATCACACACAAATCTAAAAACTGCTATACTGCCTTGCTGTGCATAAATGTCCAACTCCAACAGACTGACTTGACCCCCCAGCTTGCCCTCGTATTTTATACTTTTCTCATGCTAGATGCCTACGTGCCTTCTATGTGCATTCCTCCCCGGTATGCCGCCATTCTGGTGCCGAATCGCTACCGACAATGGGTTTCGCTTGGGGATATTCACTCCCCCGCATTCCTTCTGCTTCTTCCATTTTCTCATATATATCAATTTTATTTATTTTAGATTTTTGGCATTACATTCTCCCCCCAAAAGAAAAACTGAAAGTTCCTCTTCCAGAGTTTCACTCCAGCTGTCCGAAATTGAGTTCATGGTTGATACGAAAAACACATAAGTTCATCCACATAGATAAAGACCGAATTCAACTTTTTAGACTTGTAAATTCATAGCTGACAGCCAACTCCCTGTCAAGTCAATCCATAGTTCATACTTGACACACTGTACCGTAAATTATATGAGGACTACCAACATAGTATTCTAATTATTATTAAATTGTAAATTTTTGATATATTATTTGCAATGCATAATTTTCATTTCTCCTTTTACAGAATTAATTGCATATAACATACAATTATATAACAGCATTCATTACTTTATAATTATCATACATTTTCTTGTTATCATTTCATTTTATAAAATATTGTAGAGGCAAATATCAACTTCCGATTTTTGGTTATGATTGAATTCCATATCACACATATTATTTATTAATTTTTTGTTATTTCACTTAGTTTTTCTTTTTTTTTATTCGTTTAATTAATTAGCTTAATTAGCTTTTTTTTTTTAAAAAAAACACAATTTTGAGAACATCCTCATATAATTTAAATTGTATCTGATAAGATCTTTCACATCTTTGAAGAATCGTTGGGTTTTTCACCATCTATACCCCTTTTCATCACCAGAGCTATCCTCCGACTTCTTCACACACAAATCTAAAAACTGCTATACTGCCTTGCTCTACATAAATGTCCAACTCCAACAGACTGGTTCGATCAACTAACTTGACCCCCAGCTTGCCCTCGTATTTTATACTTTTCTCATGCTAGATGCCTATGTGCCGTCTATGTGCATTCCTCCCTGGTATGCCGCCATTCCGGCGCCGAATCGCTACCGATAATGAGCTTCGCGTGGGGATATTCACTCCCCACATTCCTTCTGCTTCTCCCATTTTCTCATATATATCAATTATATTTATTTTAGATTTCTGGCATTACACTATTATAATTCCAATACACCATAATACCCTGATATGAAAATCATTTTACTCAAAGTACAAAACGAAAACAAAATAATTCCTCTTTGAAATCGAATAATCCAGTTAACTACAGTGCACTTTATATCCTAATACATTTTATTTATCCAATTACAAAGCAAAATATGCTTCACCGAATAGTCAATTAACTGCAAATCTAATTTCTTGAAATTTCAATTTTTCCCAATTTCACTCTGCACAAAATATTCTGATTGCACTACACATGATATACTGCTCAAAAAGCTTCTCTCTTCTGATACTGGCACAATAAAAAAGCAATTTTCTAACCTATATGTCTGTCAAATATTCTCCTTAAAAATGGCCCACCCTTCACAGCATAAGCAGGCATTTGAATTAAAACAAAACTTGACCAATTATAACCAACCAATTAGCACATTGCATTCTAAATTAAAACGGAAAACCTTTGGGTGAAATAAAAGTTAAATATAACCAAATAAATCAATATTTACCATGAATGGTAGCAGGGTTAGAAAAATCAAAAAATTTCTACATGCCCTTCGGGCATATTGTCCAAATATATAGATGCCCAAGATAAAATTCTACATGCCCAACATTTTCCTAATGACATTTTTCATTGTTGATAGCTCTGGCACCCATGAAAGTAAATATATTAAATATCATATCATACCTGCCAACCTCGGAAAATTAGAATGTGTAAAATTTTGCGTGAATGACATTTATGATGATTTTTTTTTAACTACACGTGTAAACAACATTTCTAAGTAATGTAACTATGTACAAGTACCTGCATTAAAACAATACTGCATTAAATATTAGGCATAGTACTGGTAGAATATGAAAATTCAGGACAATAAATTATAAACAAAAAATATATAAAGGTTTTATCCGGTGAAAATTACTTTATAATGAAAACAAATATTTATGCTTAGTAAAACACAGGTTTTCACTAAAGAGTGTAACAAATATTGATCTTTAATAGGCTAGTTTAGTAGATCTAATATGCAACATTTAAATGATGGAAATGGATGGAAAAAGATACTAACGTACTCTCGGCAATTCACGGGAAGTAACTGAATTGCGCAATCGCGCTGTTTATGCGAAAATAATTAAGAAATTTATCATAATAATTAATCAATACGAAAATATGCTAGTTTAGTTAATCTAATATGCAACATTTAAATGATGGAGATGGATGGGAAAAGATACTAACGTACTCTCGACAATTCACGCGAAGTAACTGAATTGCGTAATCGCACTGTTTATGCGAAAATAATTAAGAAATTAACCATAATAATTAATTAGAATATGAAAATAAACTAGTTTAGTCAATCAAAAATGCAATATTTAGAAGATTGAGATGGATGAAAAAAGATACTATTGTACTCTCGGCAATTCATGACAACAAACTGAATTGCGCAATTGCAGTGTTTATGCGGAATTAATGAACAAAATAACATGTTAGCAGTTTATGCTGAATTAGACAACCTTTGAAGAAGTATATTTATTACTTTCATAAAATAAGCGATCGAGATCTTAATTTACATTACACGCAGCCGTAAATCTCCGTTAATTTGATTGGCATGACCCTGCATTTTATTATGGATTTGCTACGATTCTGGGAATGATAGAAATCAGTGCTAAAAAAGCGGAAAATTGGTGTTTCCGAAGAATTATACCATGTCTGGTTAAATGATAAATTTCAAACAAAAACAGCCGAAGAATTTCACCGTAGCTTGATTTCTTAGTAATGTTAAAAAATTTAAATAAATGCAGAAATGCGTGAAATATAGCAATATATGCGTAAAGAGCAGTTAAAATGCGTAAATTTTACACATAATGCGTAAAAGTTGACAGGTATGTCATATATGTAGCCTATAATTAAATGTCAAAGTTAGAAAATTAGTTACTTTTAATGAAGTAAATATATTAAAAATGGGAATTTAATACTATTTATGCTAAAATAATTTTGAAAATAACCGTTTAGCGATTTATGCCGAATTAGACTAGACAACTTTTGAAGAAGCATATTTATTACTTCCATAAAAAAGCGATTGCAATCCTAATTTACATTACATGCGGCTGTAAATCCCCATCATCATGATTGACATTACTGTGCATGTGGCCGTAAATTTACATTGGCTTAGACAGAAGGGAATTTTCTGTAGGATGCAAATTCTATGCAAATTTTGTACGTAGTATGAGGATGTTTCAGATAGAAACTACAGAGATTCTATAGTAATCTGCATCTTTGTTTATCAACACTTGTGCACACCCACAAATCTCCCAATGCTACCCGAGGAATCAAGCGCAAATGAATGAGAAAAAGAGAGAGAGAGAAGAGAATGAGGAGCTGCTTTGGCACTGTGCCAGAGGCTCTGCTTGTTTCTTTTAGTGACGTCACTGTCGCCCGTAAACTGTTAAACTTTGTTTTCTCCCCACAGTTATCAACTATCTCGCTGCGAAAGCCATTCATAGTCCACCGCTGAATAATTAAGACTTTTCTTTTTCATCCTCTTCTCTTACTCGGCTTTAAAAGTTGAACATAAAATATTTCCAGTGGAGTGCTGGTTATTCGATTTCGGCTACCGATTGACCTAATCAGGTTAATGTCAAATAAAGTTTTATTACATGCCCGACTGGGCATGTAATAAAAATTAATACATGCCCGGTTGAAATTTTTATATGCCCCAGGCATGTCGAGCAATAGATTTTTCGAACACTGAATGGTAGTGGCCTATTCTGTCAACAACGCAATTTGCAATAAGAGAATTCCCATTTTAATATAATTCATTAATGTAATTAAATGCTCATAATTAAACCTTTTAATTATTTAAGAGGCTTTCACATTCTTATAGCTAATTTGAGACCTTGATTTATTTCATATCCTTTCTAAAAGTTGTAAGAAAAGGGGTATTAAATATATGCAAAACATGTTGGGGTATTATAAATGTGAAAGTATTTTGTATTGCTTTAAAATGTTTCTTTTGACAATACATTAAAACCTAGTATTTGAGATTTAATGCCATTGAAAATTTTAAATTTCTAGCTGTATTTATTATGATTAGCGTTACAATTAATGTCAATTTATTTTCGTCTATAATGATTATATACATCGCTGTTTTAATTCATTAAAGTAAGTGACAAGTACTTTTAGGAGTTAAATGAATCTCGATATATATTTTAGAAACCACTTATTCACATTTAGAAATTGGAGTTTACTAATATAATTCAGCTCTCATCCATAAAGTGATGATCAAAAATTATGTTTTATTAAAAAAATAATTTCAGTAATAGTGAATGTTTTGCTAAAATTGAAACAGAAAAGCTGACTGATATAAAAATGTTCAATTTCCGGCAATATTTACAAAATACAACTTCAGCTAACATGTCTGTTGCTTTCCAATTGTGAATCTCGTAATTGGGCAATTTTTATCACTCGACTTACATATCATAAGTTATCAGCTATTTTCATCTTGTATGGCCTACCTCTACATCATCACTTATGAAAGTATCAGAATGTTTCATCTGAATACCAATTTTGGGGGTGACGTTTCCTTTTTCAACCCTTCCCAACTTCCGATTGAAAGATACGAGTCGTAGTGTGTTTCATCTGAATCTGGCGGTATATAGTATAAAGGTTAACTCTTCTTGCTATGAGATGATTTTTATAGTTAACAATTAACATTCTCTTGCTGTGCTATAAATCTAAAAGCATTTTTCTTAGTTTTAAAATATTCCAGTTTTGGTGGTATATGTATTTTTATTATGTTAAAATTTATTCAAAAATATATTTTTTAATTGATAATGCTTTAAACATTAAATAAAATAATAATAATAAATTAATAAATACTTTTTATATGTCTTGAGCATTATTAATTCTTGAATAGAAAAGTAAATTGTGCCTTGATAATGACAGTTAGGGGGGGAAATCCATATGTATTTGAAATTCAACTTTTCCTACTTTAGAAAATAACATTATTAAAATCTATTTTTTCTTATTGGGAGGTATGAAATTATCTATCAAAAATAGAAAATAAGTTATCATTCATATTTTAAATTAAAAATCTTTTTATTTTACACTTTCAGAAACAGAAATTATTAAATATCATTGCAAATTGTGCTATCATTTTTATCTTTTAACTTTCAGAAAACTTCGGAACTAATGTATTTTTTTTAAAAAGATAATCAGTAATTGAAATGTGAACAATAACTTTTATAAAAATATTATTTTGGGGGTCTACAATCTCAATTTTTTAAATTTTCATTTGGCATACAGCTGAGGAAAATATAAATTTTGACTTATGTTATTCCAACCTCAACATATAAATAAAATAAAAGGCATGACATACTTTACTGTGAAATTTCATCAACACAGGGTGGTGACAGAACTGGAAAATAAAGGAATTCTCAGGGAAAAATGATTTTCTGGAAATATCGGGGAAAATTTTGGAATTTTGTTTCGCAAGTCGCCAATCTTCAAATCCCTATGAAAACATCTGAACCGGAATTTTCCTTTCTCTTTGTCCCTCTGTGAAACTGCCCTCGTTATGTGGAAGTATTAAACTTTATTCTGATTAGCTGTTGATCAGATGACATCATAAAGCTTAAAATTCCCACTCATCACATGGTCACTAAACTTGAAAAACTGGCGATTAGCGAAATCCTGATTACCGGCTAAACTGTGTGATTGCTTAGGTGACTAACTGTGTGATGGCGTATTCTCCCTAAACAAATCTACCTGTGGAGTGAAAAAAAATCTGTCAACAACTGCTACAATACTGCTACGGCTCTCCCATAGTTTTTCCCATACGAGATGATCGTAATTTATTGCATTTGCTGCTGAGAATGAGCGCAATCCACATTCCTATCGTAACCCTCCCCATAATCACCGATGTGATTTACGACATTTCGGGGTGTAGCTTCTTTGCCGTGCTCGTTACAATGAGCACGGCAAATAATAATCACGGCTTAAATGGATTCCCCCTATTTTCATCTGACTCAAATTTAAAAGGGTTCCCGAAAACGGATGCATGAACGGAATTAAAACCACTCGCTAAAATAAAAATGGTGCGTGAAACTTGTTCCTGCTATTTCATGCTTGTGCATTTATTTATTGGTTAAATATTCATTATAGCATATTTTTCACAGTGAAAAATTAAAAGAATTAATCTATATGAACGAGTTTCGGGAATATGCTGCCACTCGAGCTGGCGTGAGCGAATTAAATCTGGGTGCCCGGCACGAATAAAGGATATTAACCTTGGGGTTGGGGGAATGCTTTTCCAAGCTGAATTGCCGATATTGCAATGTTATGCATTATTGTTCTACTTTAACCTACATATGAACGGTCCATAAAAGACTATACGGAAATTATGAATGTGTGTAGCATTGGCTAAAATAGCACGTTTGAAGGATACTATCCCGAACATACTTTGTATTAATTTTAAAGCTTGATCGCGAGAACTTCATAATTTTTAAAGTCTCGATGTACAACAGTTTTTCGCTAGGAGAAATTTCAGATTCCTTTTTACAGATTATACCCTGTGTTAAGTTATTAATCTCTCATCGACGATGTATAAAACAATGATGTATGGATTCCTAAAATGTTTGCTTAGTTGTATTTTCAGAAGTGCTAACTGTTAACAATTATGAAAAATTCAATGTTAAATAGGTTCCATTTTCAACTTACCCGCAGGGCCATTAGTAGTTCACGGACCTTCTCCCATTGATCGAAAAATTTGTGTATCGCAATAAAAAGCATGTTTCTAGCGATATAAAACGCCATTTTTTAAATTCAAAACTTCGAAATATTAAAAAAAATCAAATTTCTTCAAAAGGATAAAGAATTTATTTGTTATGAAATAAACATATTGATATGAAATAGTTCATAACGTCCGTTAATATAATGGGAAATAAGGCCAAAATATCGCGATTGTGATGATTGAAAAATTAGAGTAAATGATCAAAATATAAAACAAGAATATTAATTTATTAAAATTCGCCGAAAATCATTTGTAAAACCCTCGAAATTAAAGAAAAAATAGTGGACAGGCTTCTTAAAAATAAAAAAGAAATAAATAATAGTGAATGCGTTATAAGCTTGGAAAAGTAAAAAATAAGAAGATCAAGATGAGAAAACTTAAATGAATTTAAAATTGCTTCAAAATGTATTTGAATGCTTCATGATAAATGAATTTTTTTACGATGTATTGAAAAACAAATATTATAAAACACCTGAAAAGGTCTATAATGAAAATCATTGGCAAGATTAAAACAAGAAAGATCAATCATGCTTAAAGCATTGATTATGAAACACTTTCCAACTTCAATGCAATTTTATTTAAACATGTCTGAAATGCAATACATTCCTTGGTAATATTAACTTATCACAATACTACATTGATTTATTATATTTGAAAACTTAAACCTTCATCGAAAAAAATTAACTTCATTCAAATGACGGCATTGAAATATAAATTGCCTGGTTTAAACATCTCTAAAATGTAATATATTACTTGGTAATAATTTTAGAATTATCATAATACCACGATAATTTATTATATTTAAAAACTTCATCGAAAACATCTGAAATTCATTCAAATGTCATAGAAAAAATAACACTCCTGGCTCTCTCTAAAAAAGCAGCATTTCATTCATAAATAATTTCCCATTCATGTCATTCATCACAATACTATAATAATTTATTTTATTTAAAAAAATTAAGACCATGGAGCTACAAGTAGTTTAACTCTATGCTTAAAACTTCATCGCAGAAAATCGTCCTTCTCTCGGTAAAGTCAATGAATATTTCTTTCATATCAGCTATGCAGACTCCATGAGCTAAATTCTTTTGCGTTAAAAAAATACAGCAATTCCTATGCAACTTATCCTACATATTTTGCTGTTTATATTTTACATAAGTGAAAAATAGGCTTCGTTGTAGAAATAATCAAATTTGGATGAGCATTTAAACTCATATATATTGTAATTGCGTTGTTTTAGTATGTAGATGCACAGAATTTAAACCACAATAATAAAGTGGTTTTAGAATGGATACAACACTCAATATGAAATAAAAAGAACTTTAAAAATCACGATTTTGAGACAAGATGGATGCCATATATCATTTTGAAGTGGATCACGTGATACTTTCATATCATGGTCACATCGTTTCATTTAAGAGGTGTTATTATTATTTTAATTTTTATTTAAAAAACTACTCAATATATTTCGCTGAATTTTTTTTTATATATTTTATGGAACAATTTGAATATTACCTAAAAATTTCGAAGCAATTTGTGAATTTTAAATCCGCTTAAAAAATATTTGAAAAATTAAGTCCCATAGGGCTCAATGTATTTCACTTTTTTCAACCCGGGTTCAATCCAAAACTAATTGGGTGATATTATTCTTATATATTCCCATAAGTGCTACAGACCGTCTGAACAACATACTAAAATTTCATTTTGATTAAGTCATTTTTACGGCAGTTATCGTGCTAACGGACAGACAGACAGAATGAACAAAGTCATAAACACTTTTCAACTTTGTTGTAAAGTGTTAAAAAATTACAAGGTTAAAAAAAAAACTCGATTGCGATGATTGAAAAATTAGAGTAAATGATCAAAATATAAAACAAGAATATTAGTTTATTAAAATTCGCCGAAAATCATTTGTAAAACCCTCGAAATTAAAAAAAAAATAGTGGACAGGCTTCTTAAAAATAAAAGAAAAATAAATAATAGTGAATGCTTCATAAGCTTGGAAAAGTAAAAAATAAAAAGATCAAGATGAGAAAACTTAAATGAATTTAAAATTGCCTCAAAATGTATTTGAATGCTTCATGATAAATGAATTTTTTTACGATGTATTGGAAAACAAATATTATAAAACACCTGAAAAGGTCTATAATGAAAATCATTGGCAAGATTAAAAAAAAGTACAAGGTTAAAAAAAATTAGTGAATAAAAAATATTTAAACAATGGATAAATGAAAAATTTTAATTTGACAAACCTTTAAGAAATGTAAAAAATGGTAATAGTGACAATAACTTATAGAAAAGAATTAGTTTTAGAAGAAAGAAAATAAAAACACTTAAAATAAGTTTTGAAAATTTATTAAATGTTAAAAATGAGAAGATAGCAATAATAAATGCATGTTAACAATATTACTCATTAATAAATTAAAATATTTCTGTGAATTTCTCTTTGTTACTGTCAAATAATAATAAAATTTGTATTTTGCCAATATCTTAAATGTTCCCCGATAATTTCTAAATTATTTTAAAACATACTTATAATTTAATTTTGCATAACATTAAGCAACTTGAAAAAACCATCGCATGATGTAATGTAAAAACACGTTGAAATTACTAAATTATTTTTACTCGCTTTGCCTCTTTACGTGTAAAACTCATCCAATGTTTTCTGCTTCTAATTTGATACTTGTTTTTTTATGCTGCTTATCTTATACAATATATATAAATGTTTTATATTTATCTTTTATATTCACTTATCCGTCTATCAGTTTTTAGTTAGTCGAGTTTATGAATATGGTTGGGAAATTCTTATGCGAACAGATGATTGAAGAAAATCAGGGAATTTCAGGAAAAATACTCTGGAAATCAGGGAAAATTCAGGGAATTTTGTTTTTAAGTTTCTGTAGTCACCCTGCAACAGAAAATTTAATGTGCCCTGTTTGAAATATTCTGTAATTTGAAACAATTTTAGTAGCTGAGCTTAAAAGTGTATTCTCTTTTACAAGATATGATAATATTGTTTTTATTAATACTTAAAAGATTGCATATTGTCATCTAGCTGCATCAGTAATTTTATTGAAAATGACAGTGAAAACTGGGGTGGGGGGGGGGGGGGATTTATTTTGAAAAATTAGTATGAACCTTGAATATTTTTGATTTTTAATTTGTTTTATTTCAAAATTCTACAAGTATTGTCTCTTTTTAGGGTGTTGGTATTTCAGTTGAATTCTGCTCGCATTTAACTCATTCATTTGCAATTAGCCCAGAGCCTACAAGAGTGAAAAGAGCACAATCAGCATTACAACAAATGGGATGCTCTGTAAGTATTGTTAATTTGTCATGTAACTCTGCCCATCAATTTTTAAATATAATTAATTTATTTACTATAGTCAATTTGTTTCTTTAATATTGAATTTCATTAATTTAATGGTATTTTTCATTCAACCAGAAAATAAGACTTATTTTTTTTTCTTTTGTTTAAAAACAATATGCAGCATTGGTGGAATAAAAATATAAATTACTCTTTAAAAGTATAATATACACAATAGTATATATACTATTCATCTGTGAAGAAAGCAGCAGGACTTGTAATTAATGCATTTAGGGAGTATCACATGAAAAATTCATAGAATTAAATGACTTCATGTTAGCAAATATGCCAACTTTTACAGATTTTCCATAGTTTGTACAGATTTTTACTTTATCTTGCGATTTCACAGACATTATCCCAAAATTACGTGTACTGTGAAAATCCTGTTAAACCCCATAACCTCTTTACAATTTTTCATTTTCACTGTATTTTGTTGGAAATACTCACATTGAAAATACTTATCATATGATTTGATTTCTCGCTTAGTTGTTTGTGAATGCCATGAGCAAAAGCTAGGAAGAGAGAAATTTCTGCATTGCAAGCTATTTCTCTTTATGAATGTGTGGCTTTGTGCTTAGGAAAATTTCGTTCATATAAATGTTCTCATTTAGATTGAAACAAAATGACACATAGCACTGAAGCATCTGAGACAGCAAAAAGAATGGAGTCCAATTAAACTTATCACAAGTATGTCATGATTTATACAGTAAAGCATGGCATGGCTTGGCTTTTTTATGCAGCATCTAAAGTTTTACCAAATCATATGTTTTGAAAGACATGTAGATTCAATTTTAGCATAGCACATTGTGACTGTGATGATTTTTGACATCATGCCGAGAGCAAAAACATAAAGATTATATGAAAATGAAATTCCAGTCTTTGAAGAGATATTTTTCTACAAAAACTAATAAAGCTTCTGAAGCAGAGCTTTTATTTACATTGTTTATCATTGAACACAACTTGCCTATCTAGTGTTTCCTTTTTGCGCTTTTTGATGAACGTGGAACCTTGCTCTTTTTAAAACTAAAAAATGCATCCTATTCTATTAAAAATGAAAATGCACCCTGCCTTTTCTTACAGCTGAAAATTGCACCTTGCCCAATTAAAAATGTTATATTTTCTTCATAGGAGAATCGAATATGTAAAATCTTGAAGGGGGGGGGGGCATTATATCACAATTTTGTTACTTAGTGAAATCCTTCTGTGCAAGTTATTTCCAGTGTGGCCACCACCCGTTTTCTGTCTAACAACTCCCCACCCCACCATGATGGTGGCAAACTACTCCCTTGACTATTCATTTACAATGTCTTAATAGAGTAGTGCTATTCGCTGCCCCATCCCCCCTCACTCCTTTTCCCATAAACAACCGTTAAGTAAACTAATGATGTTATTGCATGGAAAAGAAATTGCCCTGTCACATCTATTAGAAATATTCCATTATTTACACCTATTTTACAATCAAATTAAAAGTAAAAGATAAAACACTTTCAATTTTTACTGCTATTAATCAAGAATTGCAACATGATAAACTATTGATATTTAAGCTTAGAGGTACAGAGGTGTGAAAATTATTAGACTAAACAAAAAAATGCTTTAATCATTTACATATATTTGTTTACAAATATTTCCTTGTGGAAACTAATAATAAATTAGTATTTTGTATGCATGCCTTTACTCTTTGTAAGCATTTCTACTTGATTTTTCATACTTTCAATAAGATTTTTACATGCATTGTTGATTTTGGGGATCATTGTGCCACATTTCCGTGAATGACTAAATCAGTTGAACCTTTGTGATTATGTTCAGTTTTTTTCATTATCTTCTCTATTCCCCATAAATTCTTGAAGGTGTTCATGTCTAGGCTATTGCCTGGCCATGGATGTATTTTAATCAGGGTACAAAATAAGGGAACATTATTTAGTAGTAAACTCCTAACCAAAATTCCATTTGTGTAGCAGTTTCAGTATTTTGACTAGCAGTTCACAACTATTATTTCACAATTTCTTAAAAAATGTATCTATAAGTATATTGAGATATCAGGTTTGGGGGGGGGGGGGTTGACATGAATATTTTCATTTATTTATTTATGTGCAACAAAATTACCATCAGAGAAATCATGTTCTTATTCAGAATCTGACAAAGAAACATATTTTGTTCACTTTCTGCATTTTTAGCCAGTTTGAAAAAAATAAATTGATGTTCGGAAGGGAAGTTTGTAGTAAGGAGCTGTGTGCATTTATGAAAATAATTTTTTGCACTTGTAGATCATTTGTTGTGATTTTTTACTTCGCAAAATGAGGTTAATTTTTACATCACAATTTGCTATGTGATACCACTTATTTTGCACCCTTATTTTAATGTTGTTTTCACACAGAAATGACATAAGAGCTTTTTCTTTATGGCATGAAACCCCATCCTGCATGAAAATTGCGACCTACCGAATTTTAGATTGCCCTCCACTTTTGCATGCTGAACTCAGACTAATATACAGTACTCTGTGGCTGTATGTCTTTAATCATTTCATGCCTCAAATTTTCAAGGGTTCCAAAAGTGGGTGCACAAACAAAATTGAAATCGTATTTAAAATTCTCCCCCTTGGCTTGTTGTTGAAACCCAGACCGTCCGACCTACCAGAAAGGTGTAAGGTAACTGTTTGGACGGCCGGGAAGTGTCACCCAATTTAGACAGGAACCCAGTGGGAGAGGCATCCACAGGGACCTTCGAATCCGCCTTCCCCTACCACCAACCTCCCGGAAGGACTTACGAACCCACATGTTTAATGTGATCATATTCCGTGTGAACATGGCGGCAGTTTTGGCAGTAACTGGTATCGAACCCGGGCGTACCAAGTGCAATTCCCGCGTGCTAACCACTGGACTACCACACCCTCCCCCTTAGTTTGTGAATTTATTTATTAAATATTCATAATATATTTTGCATCATGTTAAATTAAAATAATTAATCCATATCTAAGTGTTTTGAGAATATGTTGCGGATGGAACTGACATAAGTGAACTTATAACAGACTGTGCATCGAAGAAAGAGTATCAGCCTTGAGAATGTGGTTTGCTTTTCAGACTTGAATTGCCAATATTTTGATGTTATGCATTGTTGTTCTATTTTGACTTATGCATGTACGGTTCATAAAAACCATACTGTAAATATAAAGATGACAGTGTCTAAAATAGAATGTTTGAAGGCTACTTGTCTAAAAAAGTGTTTGAAAGCTACTATTATGGACATATTTCCTATTAATTTTAAAGGTAGCTCGCAAAAATCTTACATTAACCCTTTCGCGACGATCGGCATGCCCACGTGCTGGCTGCGAACTTGCATTCAAGGACGGATGGCACGCACTCGTGACGGAGGAAACTTTAACATAAGCGGAGAGTGGCACGCATAAGTGCCTCCACGTGGAACGTTTTAATTTGTCTACTAGATGGCGTTACATGTCCGTGGAACTAACTTCAATGTATTTTGCAGATGCATGACCTTGGCAGAAGAGGATCGAATGAATTATTTCTCCATTTGGAGCAGTGAAACATCATTTTGTAACATAAACAGACAGAGCAATTCTCGTAGCATCAACAATTTTGTAATTGAGTTTCGGTTTTTTTTATTTCAGCGTTATGATTTCGTTGGTGAATCATAGGAATATAAGAGAGTATTTTTTTTTTGTTTGGGTTTTAGAGGAGGCAGTGAAATTATTCGTTTATTTCGGATAAAAGAATGGGAGCGACTAACGAGTATTTTGTATTCAGATTTCTATGAAAAATATACATCAAATAGAAAATAAATATTTCTTTTATTCCTGAAAAAAGTAGATTTCTGTGTTGAATAGATGAATTTTAGTGAATTTTTTTCAAGAGTTAGGCTTAGTGCAAAAAATGTGCCGTCCTGTGGGACCAGTTCGGAAGCGAAGCGCTCCATCTTTTGGGCCGCGACAGCTCGGGCATGCCGCCGTCGTGAAAGGGTTAAGTCTCTGTGTGCAACAGTTTCTCGTTTAGAGAAATTTCAACTTTTCTTTTTATAGATTATACCCTATGGATATAGAATTTAGTAATAATGAAATAAGCATATTGCAGGGGTGGAAAATCTGCGCCAATTGCGCCAAACTGCTGCAATTTCCGTTCACTGCTACATCCTGCTACAAAAGCACCTAAAATCTCAATATCTGCGCCAAACTGCGCCAAAAATGCAATTTTTTTACACGCGCAAAAGCGAAAGTTCCGCACTGATCGGTCCGAAATACGAGAAGAAAAATCCGGTTATCTGCAGTTATTCGGCGCGATTTCAGACCGCATTTTCAGTAAAACAAGTTTGCGTATCACATGACCACATCACGAGTACTTTAGAGTACAACCTTGAAAATCCGGACTTTGCCGATTCCGGATTATAGAATTTTAATAAAATTCAGATTTAATATTAACTAAATACACTATAAAGCACTATCTTTAGTAAAAATAATAACAAAAGTTAAGTTAATAAATTAAAACATATTATTTAATCTAAAAAATAGGGCAAAAGAAATTTCTAAGAAAAAATATATACACATTAGTAATTTAGAATGTGTGAACGAAACGAAATGATAAAATTACATTTTATCATTTCGTTTAAATATTTGAATTAACATTTGTTATTTCATTAATTTTAGTTTATGAGAAAGCAGTTTTCTTTATCCTGTAGATGGTCATTATATCTGTTCGGTTTGAAAGCTTCTTTATTCAAGACCTTTAATTACATGATCGATTGTTTGCATAAGATTATCAATGGGTATATTTTCTTCTCCACATTTATCATCCCTACTTTGATATTTTTTTATTTAATATCATATCGCAAATTTCGCCATCACTCCATTTATTTACGATTGGTGCATCATCATCACAGTGCAGAACTTCCGTTTTATCGGCTTTGTCGAGATTTAATGAAGCACCAGAAGAATTTAATGTAGCACCGAGATTTAGTAAAGCGCGAGGATTAGCACTTTTGCTGATATATTTAAAGGTGTAAATGCGTTTAAACCGTTTTCACTATTAACGAACGAAAAGCAAAAAATAAGAATTTAAAAGTTTTATTTATTTTCTAGCATCTATGTAATGTTATGTTTAATATAAGGCTGATGACTCTGAAAAAAGTAAAAACTTTATTAGTAATAGTCATATATGTAAAAAAATATCGCAGTAGATAAAATAAATGTCTTTCCTAAAAAAGAAAAATATCTCTCCTCTCAATGATTTTTCTAAATTACGATGAGTCATTACTAGGCTGCTGCAACACCGGGACGTGGTGGGGCAGAGAAAGGGAAGAAAGGAATTTGCTTAGTTCCTAATCGTAAACACAGCTGACCCCTTTGAGAGGTCTGTATGTTAATGACCTTGGTGCTCGGTTCTGTGCGATACGATATTATTTAGTTATTTATTTGCTATTTATAGTATGTAAATATGGCTTTCTAAACAAAAAAGGCAAAATATACTGTCGATTTTAAGCTGACGCGTTCGACGAAAACGAAAAAATCGTCAGATATTGGGAGGGAGAGGAAATTCTGAAGACAAAACAGAATTCATTGAAGAATGGGATTCGTACTACGAAGTGAACAAAATAAATTTCCGTGAGCGTTAATATGAATTCTCGGGATTTTTAGATTTAATTGAACAATCTGTGATAAAATGTTACGATAACGTTTTAAACTGCTTAATATTAAAAATTACATTGTTTCAGAAAAATGTATTTTTCAATAATGAGGAAAGGAAATTTTAATAATAAAAATTCAGTACTTAAATAACGATGTATATTTTACGCGAAATAATTCATCGGGAGTTGTGACTTGAATAAGGGGGAGGAGAGATTAACGCCAACAACGTAATTCACGCTCCAACCATGAGCCGATCTACGGCCATCCATCTAAACTTTCGTTTCATTTCGGGGTTCAGAAAGTCGACCGGAAAATACGGTATTTGTTTATAAAATATAATTCCATATAAATAATCTTACCCTGTTGTTTTAAATCCGCGACTTCGTCAGTCCGGGGAAAAAAAAAACGAAAATTTGGAAAACAACCGGATTTTCGAGGTTGTACTGTACTATTTTTTAATAGCTTCTTTTTCAAGTTATTTTATGTTTGTTGTTTAAAAGTATAGAAATTCCGACTTTTACGAATTTTCTGCAGTTGTACCGATTTTTACTTCAGATAGATAGATCGTTAGAGATAGTCGTTAAGTACCCTTTTGCATCTATTTAAATTTTCATCTTTTAATTATTCCATATTAGAGCAACAAAACTCTTATTTTAATAGTGCGGGTAAAAAAATAAATAAATATTTTATTAAAATACATAATTTTCACATAAATTTGCGCTGCAATTTGCCGGAACATGTATCTATTTATGTTGAACGAGTCAAAATACAGGATGATAAGAAGGGAATGAAAAGTTGTGTTTAGAATAACGCGTTACACTAGCATTGCATGGATCTTCACTGGCTTTGATGAAACACTGGAAAATTTATTTCCTTGATATTATTTAATTACGGAGTTCGGTGATCAGCCCTATAGTTCTTTGCAATAGATGTCGATCACTCACCACCGCTACGCATCTAAATCACGGCTAACGGTGCAATTTAGGAAGTAGCTGTCGATGATCGCGGTGCAGTTTAGGAAGCAGTTTTAGATCACGTATCTCTGCTACTCATGCAAGTCACCGCGGGCTCTCGGCTAATGTTAAGAATACTTCAGAGGGGCATGCAATCCGCGTAAGTTATATACAATAACGATGACTCCACTTCATGCAATAACGATACGCACAATGCGCGAGCATATGCAATTCGCATCGCATTACAAAATGAATCTTCTTTTATTAGCGGATGCTGGCATGCAATAACGCTATGCACGCTGAGCGGGCACATACAATCTGCGTAGCATTGAAATGGCTGTCAATCGCGCACGCGCTCATTATGCGCGTTCAAGGCCGCTCGTGTTTCGTGCACCATTTGTGCGGGAGCGTGGCACCGGTGTAGCGAATTCACAATATAAATTGCACTTTATTCGCGTATTCGCCTTTAACGCGCTACGCGGGTGCATCAATAACCAAACTCAATTCAATAAAGATTTACGCGGACTCGCAACTGACAATGCTTTGCACAATAAATAAAATAGTATTAATAAATACTTTTATATGTCTTAAGCATTACTTATATTTGCATGGTAAAGTAAATTATATAATAATTATAGGGAAAATTTCGTATTTATTCAAACTTAAAACTTTCCCCACCTTATAAAATAACATTAAAATCTGTTTTTTCTTATAAGGTTAGCAAGTATAGATCGAAAATAAATTTTGATCATTCATAAATTTATTAAATATTTTTTATTTTACTTTTTTGGAAAGTGAAGCTATGAATTATTATTTCAAATTGTAGTTACGCTAGAACCTAAAAAATACATATGAACTTTTCTAAAATGGATATTTGAAAAGTGAAATTTATAAACTAACTTCAATATTTAATTGAGAAGGAATTTAACAAAACTAAAAAAGCAATTAAAAGAACTAAACTAAAAAAGCAATTAGCAGAAAAGGAGTTAAGTCAAAAGCTGAACACGAGAAAGATGTATTAAAGAGTTTGAAAATAGACAGTGATGAGTTAAAAAAAATTACAATCACAAAAAGTGCTTTCTACAGCAGAGAAGATGATTGAAGGCAGCATAAAAAAGAAAGATTTATCAGTGATTGAAAATGGCCAAGTTCTCTTAAAAGAGGCAAAATCAAATATTGAAAAAAATCTCACAAAATTAGAAGAGCATAGAAACTTGAATTAATTCAGTGTGTCCAAACTGTTAAAAAACAAGCATCTCTGACATAAACTATTTGTATTTTGGATAAAAAAAATTTTGTGTGTATTATTTAACTAGCAGGCAACTTCTGTTCTTTAAGATTAGATAGTATCATTAAATCTTTTTCTCATTTTTCTGGCTTAACTTTTAAAGATTTAATACTCTTCATGCTTTAATTAATGTAAAATGAAATTTTTTTATGCCTAAAATAACTATCGAGTGTGCGCAACATCATTTTCTAGCTGCTACAAAACTGCTCTGCACTGCTACGAAACAGCAATATTTCCTGCTACAAAGGTGCTACAAAACTCAGTTTTCAGTTTTCCACCCCTGATATTGTGAAAAAGTGATAGTTCAGGTTAGGTCCTGATATCCTTAAAATAATTTTTTTTTATTTAGTTTTTAGTTATTTTATTTTAAAGTGCAAGTTTGAGCAGTTTTCACACAAATTGATTCTGTAGCTATTGAAAATAATATCGCAGTTTCTATCTTTATCACTATCAGAAAAACCAAAAATGCTCTTTCTAATGAGCTTTGAACTGAATTCATAAGATAATTCCTACATATTTAAATAATTGTTTGAAAATTCAATGAAATATATGTATTTTAGGACATTTTTTTTTTCCATAAACAAATTGAAGATTAATATGATTCTGATTTTTGGCATGAGTATGGAGTGATATGTATGTCTCGCCATTCAAATAATAAAAAAATACATTCAAGTGATATTATTGGTTGAATTTGAATTAAATTTACATTAAAACTCCTCTCAAGTTTTCAAATATCTCGTTTTGTATTATGACACTTATCTGACTTGTCTGGAACAAGGTCAAAATATGCCCATAAAACAGATATCCATGGCAATGGGGAAGAGAATGCATCTTCTTCAAATCTCTTGTAGCTGCAGCGATCACATTCCTTTTAAAATTCTTAATAGTCTACTTAAAATTCCTAATACAGTATGGGATTTATTATCTGGAATGCTTGAGACTTTGGACTTCCTAGGTTAGGGGTTTTTCCATAATTTGGAACACTTTTCGAAAATCTACGGGAATGTTCTACAATGTTGTAAAAAATTATAATTAAATTTTTAAACATAAATGCATTACATAAAGCTTTATTTTGTAATAAAAAAGTATACCTCATTAAATAAAGTTAAATGCTATTTAAAATATATATGTAGTAAAACCAGAGCTAATTGCTAAGAAAAAATTTGAAAAAGGTTCAAAACATGAAAGAAGTTTATTGAGGCATGATAGAACACAAGTTTATACTAAAGATAATAACATTTATTATTTTTAATAAAATTATAACACCATGTTTATAGATGGAAATATATCAAATTTTAATATATTTTGTCAAAATGTCTGTTTTTCAAGTGCCTAAATCTTTGTTTAAATGCATTTTTCTGGAAAATAACCCTTCATTTCATTAACTATATGTTTGAAAAGTTAACTACACATAAAACAAAAAATTACTATTAAAATCTTAGTCGATGCAAACAGATTGCAAAAATTGAAAATGTCTTTACAGTAAAATGTAATATAACGAGAATCGTGTGCAAATGCTGATCTTCGTGATATTGTCAGAAAATATTTTCCAAATTACCAACAAATAAATAAAACACATTAAAAACTCATCAATATACGGATTTGAAATTTTGGACCTAATTTAACACTAAAACCGCCGGATGGATCAAATTGACCCAGAGTATAAAAATTTATGTTCTAGTACAAAAATAAGAATCCATTTTTATAGTAATGGCAATTATTCAGTAATATTAAGATTTTGTAATATAATATCGGAAATTATGAAAATGTGGATTTGAAAATAAGCATAATATACATACAAATTTCATTTTTATAAGGAGTTTTGCTATTGGTGCATAAGTTTTTAAGCAAATTTTATCAACTAATACTATTATTTTTTACAAAATAAAATATAGCGTAATTGTCAATGCTTCTAAAAATATGAAAGCATTTTTAGTACAAAAATAAAATGTGTATATCTTGGTTGGAAAAAGTATGAAGAAATCTAGGGTAAAAACAATTGACTTTCTTACCAATAAGGTGTTCTTTCATAGTCCATCTACTATACACTTGGAGCAACTTCTTTTTATATATGTTGTGCACTTGCCACAGACTGGTGTTTTACAATCGGAACAAATGTCAACAGTTTTGTTTTCACACTTCGAAACCTTACAACTAATACTCTTTTTCGCACTGATACAGATTCTCCGTTAGTTGCAGATGTTTGTTGTATGTCCGGATTGTTTCTTTTGTGAGTACACACAATATAAGGACTGCGTAGCTCTTCAATAACTTGTTGAAAGAAATTCCTCTTTGAAAGCCTTTTACCGGTAACTGCTTTATACAAAATTCAAGAATTAATTCCAGCGAGATCAAGTATATTGTAGAACACATGAACTAGCCACCTCCTAGATCCTGCCTTTATTGAGTATTTTCATGGAATTTGATCGGCAACATCTACATCAAATTTTGTAGAATTATAGAACAATATTGTCTCTGGAAGCTTTTTTGGAACATTATTGTCAATATCAACTATGAGGTGAAGTGAGCTGAGTAATAATACTTTTTTTTTTTTTTTTTTTTTTTTTTTTTTTTTTTTTTTTTTTTTTTTTTTTTTTTTTTTTTTGCCTTGTTATACTGTCATAGTAATATTGTGTTTTAGCAATAATGTTTCATACAACAGTTTCTTCATTTTTTTCACAATTTCAGGAATTTCCCTTCGGACTCGCTTTACTGTCCCTACCAAGCTTGTATTCTTTTCTTTTAGCATCTGTGACAGCTTCAGTGTTGTGAAGAAGTTGTCGATCGTGACATTTATTCCTTTGTTTTCAAAAGGTTTCATTAGATGCAAAACGATGTATTTGGGAACTGTTTAGTATGTACTTAGTGTCAACATCAGCAGTGAGCCAGAATTTTATTCCAAATTTATCTATTTTATTTGGCATATATTGCGTAAAACGACATATGGCTTTTGTGGAAAACAGTTGCTCATCGATAGTTATATGAGGTCCTAGTTTGTAGCTGGCGATCGAATTTACAATAAATTTAACTTCAGAAATAAGGCCAAACTTATCTGTTTGAAGGCGTTCAAATCTTGTTGTTTTTATGTCAAATCATAAGAATCTCATAATTTCTCTGAATATGTCTTTTGCCATAGTATCGCGGAAGAAATGTGGACCCCAAACTACGGACTACAGGCTATCAAGTTTGAGACTTCTTGCACAGTATATACCTCGAGTATACAAAATTGCTATAAAAGCGTCAAGTTCCTCTAAAGTTGTAGACCACTCATTTTTCCCAAGATGTCTGCGAGCTTCTCCCTCTGTACAATTTTTTATATGACGAAGCATTGGTTCATCTAAAAATAACCTCCACGAACTTTATGTATATTCATTCTCAATGCTTCGCTTCGCTTAAGGGGTTGAACTGCAAACTTCCTTACAAACATTGTATTCAGCAATTCTTCCACAAATATTGCTTCCTGAAGAGATGGTTTCCCAATGTGTTCCGTCATTTGCAACAAAAATTCCAGTTTTCTTAAGATCCGAGCTGGGGGTCTGATGATTTTATTTGTTTTCACTTACCAAGGCTTTGTCTGTTTCGCAATTTGCAATCAGGGTCAGGATAAACATTTTCATTACTACCACATGGCACAGGAAATTCACAAAAATCAGATACATGATCATCATCATATGAAGATGTATATTCTTTATTTGAAGGCACATATTCATCATCACTAAAAACAAAATCTTCACCACTGCCTTGTTCGGACTCATTTTCCGACAATTGTTGCAAATATTCTAAAGATTCGCTAATAGTAAGTGTATGACTACGTTTTCGTGATATGTTGTTCAGAGAGCAAGCTTTATCTGCACTTGTTCACTAGCGTTGCAGCCTTATGTTCTATCTCTGCAATGAAAAAATGTTGCCCCTCTGCAACGCCTATCTTATCGCGACTTTCAAGGTAATCTTACTCCTTTTCAGAAAAAGCACATTTCCACTTCCAAAAAATGCTGTCCCTATTTTTCGTATTCGCAATGGTCTTTGGGTCAGAATGACCCATTCCGCGGTTTTAGGTATAAGTGTTAAAAATATGAAACAAATAAATGTCTAATGACTGATGTCTTATAGGTCGTTATTCGCCTAATATTATGAAATGTCAAGAATTTGTATTTGGTTCCGCTTGTAAATTTTTGAGAAAAACTGAAACGAAATTCGATTTGGGTCAAATTGACCCATCCCGCAGTTCTAGTGTTAAGCCGTGGTTGCCTAGTGAGCTATTTTTCATTAAAAGAAAGGAAGTATTTCCTTAAGCACTTCAAACTTCAAGTGATTTGTATATTTGCCCTAAAATCAGCAAAAAATGTACAAATCGGGATCTCGTAAGAAAATGACACTGTCTGAAGAAATCAAAAGGAGATTGGTTTTAAATTGCATTTCACAGCCACTATTTTTTTTTTCTCAGCATTTTGGGCAAAGATAACTCAAATTAATTTCAGAAATCAGGATTTTAAAATGCTTAAAATGTTCGATAAAAAGATAAAAATATCGGACCAAAATTACATCTTAGAAACGTGGGATTGATACACTTAATCTCCATAATCTGCATAAATTATGCACTATGGCATGGAAACGCTAAGTCTGCGTAATAAATTTTTGAAGAATAATAATTGTTTGCGATTTTTATTTTATTTATTTTTTTGTGTATGTGAAAAAAAAAAACATTGGACATATTGCTCGGATCTAATCAGAAAAGAGCAAACCCTCCATAATTTGAGAGATGCTATATAGAGGTAACAATCTCAATGACCCATTTAGCGATTTATGCCAAATGTAGAAACTTTATGAAGCATATAATATAATATATTATGTCCTAGAAAAACAAGATATTAATTACTGAATTACACATGCGTAAATTTCCATTGTTACATGGATAGATAGCACATGTGACTGTAAATTTTCGATAGCCAACGACAATTTTCCATAGGAAAACATGGAAAAAATGTATTCCGATAAACCAATTCCGGATTTGGGAGCGTTCTGAATATTGGGTTTGATGCCAAATAATCCTGTACTGTACATCATGAGAGGTAGAAAATTCATCATGAGAGTCTAGGGAAATTCAAAGATTTTTAGGGATCTGGGGAAAGAATTACTGAATATAATATTGGAACATTTTAACATGAAATTACCCATTAAGTTAACTGTTCCCATAAATAAACAGTAGCCACAGTAAAAGTAGCTTATTTTGATTTTCGGTTTTCACAGTTTGCTACAGTAATTACTTCCATGTTTACCGTAGCTGTTCAGTAACGCAGGTGATAAACAAGCGACTCCGAAGTTTTATGTGTTTGTTCTTAAGAGGATAGATTTCCTCCGGCTGCTTGTTTCATTTTCTCCATGTTAACCTATGGAAAATAGTCCTAGCTTTAGTTTGTTTAGTTTTTAAAAAATTTTCTACTGTTTTTTGCTTAGTATCAGAGTTGAGCAAAATGTATTTTCAGTACAAAATACATAGCTTTTAGGACATAAAATACAAAATACTTTTCAAATTAAAAAAATTCCAAATACTAAATACATGTATTTTCAAAATACATTCAAAATACAAAATACATTTTAAAAAATTTAACATTGTCCTGTGTTGGACTGAATTGAATTTTCAATGCAAAGCAACATTTGCCTATACATTTTATTAGAAATAAACAAACCTCATATTTGTTAAATTGATGAGGATGGAGGAGAAGAGAGTTACTAGAAGGCTTTTGGAGGGAAACCCAGATGGGTCAAAATCCCGAGGAAGACCTAGGGTCAGATGGAAGGAGCAGGCAGAGGAGGATTTGAAATTGCTTAGTATTAGCAATTATAAGAAGAAAGCGGCCAATAGAAAGGAATGGTCAAAATCTTAAAGGAGGTCAAGGCTCTACAAGGGCTGTAGTACCATGATGATGATGATATTTGTTAAATATTAATATTGGCATTTTAAAAAATATTGTAAAAGTGTGATTTAAAAGACTAAACTCTTTGAAATTTAAAATCACCAAATTAATTAAAGAGAACACATTTTATATAACAGACAAAGATATTACAAAAAATCTGATGTGGGCTTTCTCTACAGACTCAAATGACTTTCTCTACAGACTCAAATTTATTTTCTCCTTAATTCTTCAATAATTAAGTAAGAAAATGCAGATTGCAATTTTCGAAATGATTCCAATACTTTCCCTATACATTACCAAGTATACATTAAAAACAAGAAATTTTTTAAGAAACCTTCATATGACGGCAAATGGTTTGTACTCTTCATCTTTGTCAGAACTATAAAGTATTTTAATTTTTTTTTTGCATACATATTTTGTACAGTCATAAATTTTCAGTAAGTCCAGAACTAACATCTCAAACTCTAAATGTAAACCCATGGTGCAGTATTTTAAGTGTGTTCCACGGAACCCTTGGACTTCCACGACCATATTCCAGGGGTTCCGCAACATGATAGTTTTGTGTAAATTGTCTTAAAAATTAAAAAATTTTATTAAAAAATTAAAAAACATCTGAATGCATAATTTGGACAAAACACTTTTTCTCATTTTGGGGTTCTGCCATAAAACTAAATTTCAAAAGAGTTCCGAAAAGTTTGAAAAACACTGCCTTAGCTCTCCTCTATTCTCTCTAGAATCCAATTCTGAATTCATATCAGTTATCTATCATCTAAGTTCTACCTACATCTAATCTTAAAAAATAAGTTTTAATTTGTTTTTAACCAGAAGAGAAATAAAAAGACTGGCTCTAGAAATCCTTAGTTAACCTCCAATCTGCTCCAGAATTTTATGCTGAATCCATCAGTCATTATCTCTATTTACAGCCAGTTCTGAGAAATAGATGTTTTAAGGAAAATTCGTAAACCAAAATTGGAAAAGAAACTGAAAGTAAAAAATTATTAGTGAACCACCCTACTTCCTCTAGAATTTGGTGCTGAATCCAAATTATCACTTATTATCTAAGCTCTATCTATAGCGAATTTTGAGATATAAATGTCTCAAGTAAAGTGACAATTTTTAAACCGGAAATGAAAAAGAACCTGAAGTAGAAATCCAGAGTGAACCTCCAACCTCTCAGAACTTTGATGCTAACTTTAAATCAGTCATCGCCTAAGCTCTATCTATAGCAGATTCCAAGAAATTGATGTTTCAAGGAAACATTTTTCTGAAAATCTATAGTATGGCAAATTTTTGCATACAATAAAACTCATAATCTAGCACAAACGCGATTAAACAAATGCCAAGGGACTAACATAAATACTTGTCAAATCGGGGTACTACTGCATAACAATAAAATCTTATCTTTAGATGCATTTTAAAATTTTTGTGGCTTGAAAAGTCCCATTTATAACGACATATTTTGGTTTCAGTAATTGGCATTCCACCTTCTTTTTCTATTATCATCAATAGATATTACTTTAAAACATTTCCAATCTAATGCTTCACACCATGCACATCATTCTCCCGGCCACACACTTTGTTACCATTAGCCCTTGGGTTGGTCATGTTATTTGGGTCTTCAACACCATGCACATCAGGGCGCTGTAGCCCAGTGGTTAACATGCAGGAATTGCACTCGGTAGGCCCAGGTTCGGTTCCTGCTACTGCCAAAGTTACTGCCTTGTTCACGCGGAGTACAACCATGTTAAACATGTTGGTCCGTAAGTCCTTCTGAGAGGTTGGTGGTAGGGGAAGGAAGGTACGGTTCCTGTGGATGCCTCCCCCTGGGTTCCGCTCTAAATTAGGTAGCATTTCCCGGCCGTTCAAACAGTTACCTTGTATCTTTCTGGTAGGTTGGATGGTCTGGGTCTCAACAACAACACTATGCACATCAAAATCCATTAATTATCTAAATGCATTTAATGAGCAGCAGTTGTTCCATGTTTTTGCAATACTGCATTGCATCTCTTTAATTTGCTTAACATATAACAATGCACAGCAGAACTCGAATTGCCTATATTGCTATTTTCACAAAGAATCCATCTTTAAGCTTTCTTTTTGCCCTTTTCTTTAAATACATAGACAGGAGGGAGCCATGTACCAAACAACATCGTTATCAAATCTAATGTGAACTTAAAGTTTATAACAAAAACTATATTTTTCAAAAGCTACTACAGCCCACAGATACTAAGCATTAAATTAATCTTTATCGGCACCAGGTTGAAAAAATATGTTTAGATTAATGCCTAGAAACCATGAAGACTAAACGCCTTTTATGCTTTATGCTAGAAACGAAATCAATGACTAGACAAAATGCAGATTAGCCATTTTCTCTTTTGTGAATTGTTCATCTGCCGTATAAACATGATAGTTTGAAATCTGAAGAAATATATTTTGAGTATTTTGTACTGTAAAAATGTAATACTCTAAAACTGTATTTTTGATACATTACCAAAATACTTTACTTTTTTCAGTTTAAAATACAAAATACAAATGTATTTTGAAAATGTATTTCAAACACATGTATTTTCGATACTGCTCAACTCTGCTTAGTATAGATCAGGGGTTTCCAACTGGCGGCCTGCGAAGCCTTCTGGGAAAATAATTTGCAGCATCAAATTAAATGCTCTTATTTAAGGAAAAAAGATTTTGTGGAAATCCATATCGGTTTCAAATGCTGTTCATTCGCGAATACATTTGATTTTCTTCGGTTTCCATGAAAATTAGTGCGTCCACTTGTGTTCTATTTCACCCTCCCCCGTCGCTTTTCACATCCGTGAACTCATCTGTTGACTGCCCTGCTGACCCAAGTGGATTCTACCATACTGGTAGCTGACCTTTCTTTTCATTCAGCTTAATATTGTCAAGGCAGGTGTCTGTCTTTCTTTTGTGACCAAGAGTTTACAAGCATTATTTTTAGTACGAGATAGGGTTTTCTTAAAACATGTTACTGTGTGTCTGTTTTCTGATTATTCATTTTATACTAAATATCAGAATGAGTAGAATTTCAAATAAACGCAAGAATGAAAGTGAAAACAGAGCTTACAAGGATCGTTAAGAAAGTGATTATTTAATTACGAACAATAACGGGAAGTTGCAGTGTTTGGTTTGCATGTAAGTGATATCAGTGCCTAAGGAATATAGCATGAAAAAACATTACTCAACACTGCATGAAGAAAAGTATCAGAGATATGGAGAAGATTCTCAAAATATCTTGATTTCAGAGTTAAAGAAGAAACTGAAACAGCAGACAAGCATTTTTACCAAAATATTGCACGGTCAATCATCTGCTTTGTATGCTTCTTATGTCCTTTTTCTTGAGCTTGATAAAGCAAAGAAACCCTTTACTGATGGCAATTTAGTAAAATAATGTGCTATTGAAATGGCAAAGGCTTTTGGGGATGCTCAATTAGCCAAGAAATTTGATTCAGTGCCGCTTTCTAATCAAAATGTACAGAGGAGAGTTATTCATATGAGAGCGGGTTGAAAAATTATTAATTGGCTTAGTTGAAAAAAGTGCCTATTTCTCGCTTTGCTTTGATGAAAACACTGACTAAACAGATGCCAGTTAGTTGTTAATATTTATATGTCTTACCCAAGAAGATTTTTCTACCAAGGAAGAATTATTGGAAATATGTCCAATGACTGGAACCACGAAAGGAAAGGACATCTACGAAGCTGTGAAAAAAGCAGTTAACAAGATCAGAGGTTTTAATAAATGTTTAGCAATTATGACGGACGGTGCACCAGCGATGGTAAGGGGAAATCTGGACTGACTGGATTACTTAGAAAAAATGGAGTAACTTGTCCGATAATTCATTGTATTATTTATCTGGGAGCTTTGTGTGCAAAGTTGGTAAAACAAAATCAAGTTTTCAAACTTGTAATAAAAGTTATCAATATGATAAGAGATGTAAATCTTACACTTTTGCGCAGCTAAAGCAGTTTTTGGAGGAAATGGAAGCAGAATATGGGGACTTGCTGCTCTACAATCATGTAAGATGGCTGAGTGCTGGAAAGTGTCTCGAGAGATTCTTGGGGATAAGAAAAGAAATCCCTGCATTCCTGAAGAAGTTCTTTTCAACAGACACTACACAACTGGAAGAAGAGCTTCAAACTGTAGATTTCTTTAAAGGATTGGCTTTCTTCACCGACATTACCACTCATCTTAATGAACTGAATCTAAATCTCCAGGGAAGAAACCAAATGATGTTAGATTTAATGGGAAATGTAGATGGGTTTAAAAATAAATGAAGAGTTTCCATACTTTCTTTGAGCATAAATTATTTGGCCCATTTTTCAGGCTGTCGGAAGTTAGCTGAAGATAACATGAAGATAATGAGACTCTTGATTTTGCTAAATTTGGTGCAAATATCCAAGAAATCATAGAGGAGTTTGACACTAGATTTAAAGATTTTGAATCATTAAAAAGTAGCATGCTGCTGTTTAGTAATCCTCTTCGAGCTGACATTGAAGATCAACCAACTCATCTTCAACTTGAACAATGTGACCTACAAGCGGATACATTTTTGTAAACGTGGGAAGAAAAGGGAGCAGATTTCTTTAAATTATTATCAAACAAAAGATTTCCAAACGTGCCAGATTTTGGCCGGAAAATTACATCAATATTTGGGAGTACATACTTGTGCGAAAGTGTATTTTCTGCATTGAAATTTATCAAAAACCACAATAGAAGCCACCTCACAGATTCTTCTCTACTTCATCTCCTGAGACTATCAATAACAGAGCTCGAGGTGGACATCTGTTCTTAGGTGGTTGCAGCAGACCAACCTCAATTTGCTCACTAAACATTTTGTGTGCTTTTACGTAAGTTTTTTTCCTTTTGTAATTTTTTAGGTATTATGTAAATTTTAAATAAATATATTCTTGATATCAAAGTAAAATTAGTTTAGTCTGGAAATTTTTTAATATGCAATTAAAGGTGTTAAAATGCCCACCTATTTGATTCGCAATTCAATACTTGTTTTTGTTTTGTATAACTTGATGAAAGTTGGCCAATTGTGATCAAGGTCGTAGCGGGAAGGGAGGGTTGGAGGTTCATCCCCCGAAATTTTCAAAATTTTCATAGTACATACCATATACATGTATTCATATTCATTACGATGTCTCCATTCCTCCCCTGCCAGAAAAATTTCATATTGAACCGCCCCCCCCCCCCCCCCCCCCCCCCCCTAAAAAAATATCCTGGATATGGCCCTGATTACGTTGCTGCCTGCCACTAGACAGGTGGTTTCGATTGCGGCCCTCAGGCACTTGTAAGTTGGAAACCCCTGGTATAGATGCTGAGAATTGGATTGTTTGTACTTTTTTAAAATAGTCATTTAAATAATTTGAAATCAAACTATTTTACCAATTTTGAAAAGTGCATAAACTTTTCCTTTTAGCATCTATGCTTGGCAAAAATCGAAAGAAAAATCCTAAACAATAAACAAGCTAGATATTAGGGACTATTTTCCATAGCTTAACATGGGAAAATGAAGCAGGCAGCTGGAGGAAGAATGTCCTGTTAAGAACTTTCGTAGATTGCATTATCAGTCATATCTATTGTGTATATCATGTTCATTGAATTTGTTTTTCAGTATATATTTTTTATGTCATGCTTTGTATTTACTAAATAATATATCTTATATCACATGATAGTTAATTTTTTTTTTTTTTTTTTTTTATTTAGATTTTGTCTGGAATTACTCTCACAGATTGTGGTATACTTGTATTAGCATTTGCCAAATCCCAAATTTTTCAAATATTTTATTTTCGGATGTATGTTGGCATTATTGCATTTGGAACTCTTCACAGTTTAATTTTCTTGCCTGTACTTTTAAGTTTAATTGGTAAGTAACAAGATTAATATATTATATCTGTATTTGTACAATGACCTGATATAATGTTTGTGGCTGTAAAACTTTAATGTTTATTTTAAAAACACTTAAATATTTGTTACATTTTGCTTACAGCAAGTGTTATTCTGTTTTCAAATGTATGTAATCATACAATCAACTCTCGATATATCATTACTATTTGTTTCTGATTATTTGGGTGTTATATAGAGGGTGGTAAATGCATATAGAAATTTAATAAATATATTCTAATTTTACTTCTATTAAAATAATTCTATCACTAGCCTTGAAACTGTAATGCTAGATTGGACAGTAAAAACAACTCTTGTATATTACTGAAAGTTAAAATTATTGCTTTACTTACTTCTCAGTGATGTAAGCAACAATGGTTTAATGTTTTCATGAAATTTCCACAAGTTTGTATTTTTTAAGCTATATTTAATGAATTCTTTTTGCAACATTTTACTGTGCAATAACTTAAAAAACAATATAACATAAAAAAGACTTTTAACAATTAATATCTGAACTAAATGGCTGTAAATTTCTGCATATAATTGGCTGCAGTAAGCTTCAGTTCTGATAACTGTAGGACTAACCCATATCAAATCAACAAATAGATGTAATCTTACCATTTTTGATTTTCATGAAAATTGGTATATAATTATTTCCCACCTTGTAGTAATGAGGCAAAATCCTTAATTTATAATTTGAACAAAAAATGTACCCATCGTTGTTCAGAATTTAAAACAAGGATTAATTGCATTCATTCATTTAATCTTACAAAAGACATAGCTCCCTGCTGCATAAAGACACATGCGACTGTAGAACAAATACTTTTACTTGCTGTAAGAACAAATACTTTTAAAAGTCACTGGATATATTATTCTAGCTTACATATAATATTTAGGAATAAGTTTAAAATTTTCCACTGCAAAACAATTTTCTAGATAATCCACATCTCTCTCTCTCTCTCTCTATATATATATATATATATATATATATATATATATATTTATTTATTTATTTATATTTGTGTGTGTATGTGTGTATTTAGTATACTTAATTTTGTGTTATGTTTACTTTCATTTTGTCTTTGGATTTTAATAAGGTGATTATATTTAATTATAATACTTTTCCAGGTCCTCCTGTAAATAAGCAAAAAATGTATGATCATATTCATTTACAAGATATTGCTTCTCAACCTACTATTTCTCAAGCAAATGATGTAAGTTATTTATTAGTTCAACAAATTTATGTATAAAATAGGAAATACATTCTTTAACAGTGGTTCTTAAACTTACCTAACTTAAATTCAAGTTAGAATCATGGTTCTTGCTAATAACAGTCCTGGACCTGTGTCACATTTGCACATTTATCAACATGGAATAGTCAATACCATGGTGATAAGTCTGGCATTGACTGCAGGTATCTTGCTGCTATTGCAGTAAGATGTCTGCAATAGCAACCAAGAAATATATTATGGGCTACAATTTCTTGATCTTCTATAGAGATTCAGTTCTATAATACACAACGTTTTATGTCCCCACCAAACTGATAATATGACCTTCTTTTGATGAATATCAGCTTTCTATGTTGTTTGAGCTGGCTTGCCAGGCTTGGATCATGATTTTTTTGCATTCAATGTTACTGTAAATAATTCACTTTTCATCTCCAGTTATGAATCGTTTCAAAAATGGATTGTTCTGGTTAATGTCAGTTGCCACAATGTTAAGAATTTTGCCAGGTATATTACACAGTATAATTAGTTGTATTTTACGCAGTTGAATTGCCCATATGTAACAGTTACTAGAGTGCATTCTCCAAAAAATGTTTCAAATAACATTAAAATCGTCTCTGCACTACAACAGCTACCTTATGAAAAACCGAAAGTTTCTGGACAACCCAATACAATACTATAAGTCTGAAAACACGTCTAAAAATATTTACAGCAAAGACTACACATTTAGTAAAAAATATTTAATGAAACACCATTAAGGGCATACTCAAAGTTGCAAAAATGTCAGAGTTCTTTCGGATGTCACAACTTTCTTCATCAGTGGCAATGTCTTGTCTCCTGCAACATTAATGACTTTCATACCTCTGTTTTTCATAAACCTATGTCTTCTAATTCTTGTATTCCCGTTAATTCTTCCTATTCCATTTCTTCTAAAAAAGGCCCTTTCATTGCTTATTTTAATCGTGTTTTTAACATTTGTTCATCGATTTCTGCTTTACCTACTGAAATTAACTCTTGTCTTTAACCTTGGCAATGAAGCTGCATACTCGTTTAACTTCATTTATAAAAAAAAATTTCTCCATTCATTCTAACTTTATTTATCCTAAAACTAATCTTGCCCCTGTTCTTTGACATTTTGTCGTATAAATCGAGTCTTCCATTTCATCCTGCGATTTTTCGTCCGCTGATTCATTTTTGCCGTGAATTTAAGTTTAAACCTGCTCGTTCTACTGTTAACTCTTCATATTTGTACTAATTTATTTAAGGATAAAGGTAATTTTCTGAGTCAGGCAGGGGTGTATGTTGTCCCCCTTTTTATCACCTGAAAATAATTATAAGTTTTATATTGGTTGTGCTAAGTGCACTGTTGGCATTCATTTATTTGAACATGCTCACGATATTAAAATAATATACAGTCTACTGCTCTTTCCCAGTTTGTTATCTATATAAATAAAATTGAAAATCTGTTTGTCTGTTTGTCCCTTCATCACGGGAGAACGGCTTAACCGAATTTGACGAAATGTTGTGAGTAGCCTTGAAATAGTCCCATTTAAAATTTAGTCCAAATTTCGAGTTTCAAGGACCAGAGCTTGTTGAGATATTAATTGAAAACTAAACTTTTTTCTGGGAGTTCTACTCTCAAAACTCCCTGGTTCCTCCAAACCAAAAGGTTGCAGCCAATTAAAACGTGAAAATGAATTAAAATTTTATTTCTGAGTTTAATGGCAGATTTTTGCATTAAATAGTCACTCTTTGAAATCATGAATTGTTTGAAAACATGAATTTAAATGGAAAATCTATCACCATAGTTTATTTTTCACAAGCTTTTACTCAATGATGAAAAGTATTAGGAAATCAAAATGATTAATTAATTTTTAGAATTTTATGAGGATATATTATGTTGCTTGGCAACGCAATTAAATTAAATGTGTTTGTTAATGTTTATTATTATTTTTTTGATTTGAATAATAAATAAATGTATATAAAGGTATACTATCTTTTAAATGAACGGTTTGATTTTTCATTTAATTATATTAATTGCGGACTGCATACATCACTTTCATTTATTTTGACAAAGTGTATTGGTTAGTTTGCTCAAGCTTATATATTGTGTTTAGCTAATAAACTCATATATTGTGTTTAGCCAATAAATTCATTTAGCTGATTGTTGAAATTGAAAAAGAGTAGAACGAGTATATGTTCTAATACAATTTTAGTGTTTTCATTTAGTATTTACAAATAGGATCTGGATGTTTTATTCAGATCTGAAAATTCAGAGCTATGAATTTGACAGGATATCGCTAACTCGGCAACTTTTCTTTCTGCCAAATTGACGGAAATGTCGATAAATTGATAAAAATGACGCTAAATCAATGAAATTTATTTTGCTTTGTTAGAAGAAAGTACTGAAATGATGTGTCATTAGAATTTGTCTGTCAGTCCAACCATCCTACTTAGTAACACATTTAGCAAATTTTTAAAATGCCACAAAATTGATAAAAGTGTTTGTAAATCCATAAAAATATCTTGAAATTGATAAAATTGCGCTAAATAAATGAAATTAATTCTGTTTTGTTATTGGATAGTGTCATGATAATGTTTCATCAATTTGTCACTAAGTGGGACAGTTAATTCTACAGTCCCACTTGGTGATAAATTTGGCGATTTTTTAAAATATCGCTAAATTGACGAAAATGTCTCCAAACCTTCCATAGAGATATCATTATTCAGACTGTAATTTTTCCACCAATTTATTTGAAGCAAATGATATCATGTCGCATAGCAATGGATTTAAATCCAATGAGTTTATGCGGCAGACAATTTTTATTAAATCTTTTCTGATTTGAATAATAAAGATATGTATATAAAATAAATTTCATTGCCATTGCATTTTTGACTAGATAATATCAGTTATGGTCTTCAGGTTTACACATTATTATTATCGATTTTTTCGGGGATTATTGATTCAGAGATTATTGATATTTTCAAGTTATTCTGTCATTGTTTTATTGCGGCAAAAATTATTGAAACTCATATATTGTACATTGTACGAGAAATCTTCTGCAAATGCATGGGTATATCTTCTAATCTATGAGCATATAAGTAGTACAGGTATATTGGCATATATTTTGACATATATTGGAATCAAGTATGGCCTTATTAAATAATCCCCATAATCTTTATACCTAAAGATTATGGGGATTATTGATATTTTCAATTTAAAACGTCATCTGTTTTATTTTGGCAAAGTTTTTGAGACTGATATTGTAATACATGTAATCTTCTGCTAACACTCGGACATATCTTCTAATCTACGACATTATAAGTAGTATGGGTATATCTTCCCATATAATTTTAGCACTTTCATTTTGGCATATATTGGAATCAATTACTGCCTTCAAATTTAAAGATTACGGATTTATTGAAATTTTCGATTTATACATGTAATCTACTAATACAGGTTATATCTTCTAATATTCTCGTATATAAGTAGTACGGGTCCTGTACAATTTTAATGCTTTTCTTTTGCATATATTGATTCAATTCCATATATATTTTATAAATTGGTTTACAAAAGGGGCCAGGATGTTTTATTCTTCAGATCTGCCCGTGAAGATAATTTTGTATAGTGAGAACAGAGATTCTTAAACTTCTTTTTAGGAGTATTAAATTAAATATTTTAACAGAATATTTTGATTAAACATGTCATTTAATATATTATAGGAATTTGCACATGATTGTGAATTTTAAGTTTCTTTATATTACATACTCCGTACGAAGAATGGGTGTGCTGCTAGTTATTCATAAATTTAGCCCTATCTTTGATAAAATCTTTTCTGTTAATTAATTGCAATAACCTCTGTAACATTTTACTTTATGAATCCCTTTTCATTTATATTTGTAACTTCGACCTCGCTCAAACTCTTAATTTTGCCTGGCATCTCATTCTCGACTCTCTGCGTGTTAAACCCTTATATGAATTTCTGGATATCTAGTTTAACTTTTCTTTCTTTTTAATGACACGTTTAATTGGTTGGCTTGAATTTTTCTGAATTGCAATTATTTGTGTTTAATTTGTAATTTAATGATTTTTATTGGTATCGGATTATGCGAAAATTTATATGCAAATTTTGTTTCACAGTTTCATGCTCCATATAAGAGCTCATGTCTGTCATATTTCATTTACATTGTAACTGATGAAGGTTATGATGCCCAAAAGCGTTTTAGCATTTTTATAACTTTGTATATGTTCTTAATGGTAATACATCTATACAATGTATAATACATATTTTATTATTTCAATCAGTTTAATGAGTTAGGGATATAATGATCATATTGTTACAGTCCAAATCATCATCTCATTTTAATAAAGCTTGATTGCAATTTATTGAGACATGGTACAATTCCGCAAAAGCACGAATTACCACTTCTCTGGTATGGATTTCTACTATCCCTGGGATCAATGCAAATCCGTAATAAAATTTTGTTGGGGTGGGGTATATTTTTGCTAGTAATGAGCCAAACCGAGACCAGTGGAGTGATATGTTTAATCATTACTAACAGCAATCTTTAATCTCCCCAGGCAACAGTGCAAAAAAGACTATAACACCTTGGGAGAATTTCGGAGAAAAGCAGGTAATGGGTATCAGTCAATTTGCTCCTTGAAGGTAACATACTAAAGAGAAAAATGTGGACTTCTGACACTGATAAGAGATGGATGGGCAATGGAAATTCAAGATGAGTTGAGGGATATGCGACTCATAGTGTGTTTTGTTATGAGTCAAGATTGTTTATTTCTTTTCTTCCAATCTGGCCCAATGTCTTGGAAAAATTCTGTGCAAAGCTGTTTTGATTTCATGTCTGTTTTTCATTCTGTTGTTCCTATTGTGTTTTAGTTTCTTCGTATTTGCATGTTTTATTTCAACAATTATTATTTATCATTTCATGGACTTCTGTTTATTAACCCTTTCGAGACGATTGGCACGCCCGCGTGTCGGCTGCAAACTTGCATTCAAGGATGGACGGCATGCACTCGTGACGGAAGAAACTTTACCGTAAACGGCGAGTGGCACACTTGCGTGCTTTCACATGGAACGTTTTAATTTGTCTACTAGATGGCGTTAAATATCCGTAGAACTAACTTCAACGCATTTTGCAGATACATGACCTTGGCATAAGGAGGATCCAATGAATTATTTCTCCATTTGGAGCAGTGAAACATGATTTAGTAATATAAACAGACAGAGCAATTCTCGCAGCATCAACAATTTTATAATTGAGTTTCGGGTTTTTTTTATTTCAGCTTTATGATTTCATTGGTAAATCATAGGAATATAAGAGAGTATTTTTTTTTTTTTTTTTGGAGTTTTAGAGGAGGCAGTGAAATTATTCGTTTATTTCGGATAAAAGAATGGGAGCGACTAACGAGTATTTTGTATTCAGATTTCTATGAAAAATATGTATCTAATAGAAAATAAATATTTCTTTTATTCCTGAAAATAGTAGATTTCTGTGTTGAATAGGTGATTTTTAGTAAATTTATTTCGGGAGTTAGGCTTAACGCAAAAATATTGCGGTCTCCTGGGAACAGTTCGGAAGCGAAGCGCTTCGTACTTTGGGCTGCGGCAGTTCCGGAATGCCGCCGTTGTGAAAGGGTTAAAATGTATATTTTTAGTTCAGTTTTTGGATTTTTATTTAAGCCTTTCATGTAACAATTAGAATGATGGATATTTTTTCTGATAGTTCAAAATTATGTGACATTGATTACTTAAAGCAGTGTTTTTCTAACTTTTGGTCCCAAAACTGTTTTGAAATTCAGATTGATAGTGGAACTCCAAAATGAAAAAAAGTCCATGCCAAATTATGTATTCAAAAGAAAGTGTCACGCCACAGAGCTCCGTGTTTCCATGGAACACACTTTAAAAACACTAATCTAGTAAAACATAAATTTAGATATGACTGGTTTACAAAGTCTGTAAAATTGAAACTCAGTGATAAACAAACTAGTATGTTAAGTTGGTCACTGCATAAAAAAAGTAGAAATGAGTGGGAAAATTCTGTGCAATCCTTGTGACTTTCCTTTGGTAAAAGAGGATATGTGGCAGTAGTTGACCACCTGAAAACAAAAAAGCATTTGGAGAAAGTGTTTTTTCTTTTTTAATGAAAATTATATTTTGTCAAGCAATCTTTTTACAAATCATCTTCAACAGCTTCTGCATCGTTACTAAACATTGCCCTACCACAAGTTAATGTTCCCCTTTATAATGCACTCACTTCCAAAAGTTAAGCATACAATGCAAATTTTCATTTTTCAAAAGTGTATTTGAATTTGAGTGGCTGAAAATTGCTGTGGATGTAGATGCCAGTATGCAAATATCATATGTTACTGCCAATCACGATTGACTGTCTGGATATATGTTAATTAAGCAGTCATTGAAGACACCAGCATTCTGAAGGGTTTGAGGAGGTGCATTTAAATGCTGATACGAAGTGTTTATAACTTTTGTAGGATTATTTTTGATGGTATTCCTATGGCTGAAAGAAGGTGAATGATAGATAGTGAACGCTGGCGTGCTGTAGATGCATTGAAGCAGGATAATCAATCAAAGATGTCGCTATTTTCTTTGGCGTTGATCATTTGGTAATTTCTCGATTATGGAAACAATTCCAAACAAGTCAAACAGTCCGGAGACCTGTGCCCAGTCATCCAAGGGTTACCACCCCCTCTGATGATTGGTATATTGCTATAGTAGCCAAGCTGAATCGACAGGCGACCTCCACAACTGTTACATCCATGGTTGCAGCTGCACTTGGTAAGACAATATCTGCCAGTACTGTGCGCCGTAAGCTCTATATGAAGGGACTGTGTGCCCGAGTACAATGTTTTTCAGATTGGTGCGACGTCCTGTTCATGGACGAGTCCAGATTTGCCCTGGAATCATATAATAAGCAGCATGTAAGGATCTGGAGAGAATGGGGCATATTCAATCAGGCCAAGAATATCATCGAACATCACGCATTCAGAGGCGGCAGTTTCATGGTGTGGGCTGGAATTTCAGTAGGATATTGCACAGAGCTGTTTATCTTTAAAGGTGGTCCTGTGATGGCAGCACGGTATCAGGATAAAGTCCTAGACCCCATTGCAAGACTCCACGCTGCAGTAGTTTGTCCTGATTTTCTCCTTATGGATGATAATCCCGTCCACATCGAGGTAACATTGTTGACGAATACCTGGAAAGTGAGGGCATTTCTCGTATTGAGTGGCAGGCTTATTCGTCCGACCTTAATCTCGTTGAAAACCTTTGGGCATGCTGTCTCTGTATCTTAGATGGGCTGTCTCTGAACTTTTACCTCCTCCAGCCAGTCTCGGAGAGTTGGAAACATCCCTATTAGAGGAATGGCCATTGCTCACATCTGCAATGGTTGATCACCTCATTAAAAGTATGGAAAATCATTATAAAGTTTGTGTGAAGGTCCAGGGTGGTCACATACTATATTAATATAAGTTTTGTTTAGTTTGTTTGCATTTAAACATCATTTTGTTAATGACCCAAATATAACGTCATCATATAACTTATGAGAAGTAAATATTTTTTTCATCTTTGTACATAATTCTTGTTTTCTTTAATGCATAAACACATTTGCTACCTTCATGTACAATTTTAAGTTAATCAAAGCTTTACATTTGTGTGGATACAAAGCATTTGTGTGGATTTTACCATCCGTACTTAACTTTTAGAAGCCACTGTCTATATAAACTTTGTTTGGACATTTCAATTTTTACCATTCATTTTTAAAATATAAAAAAAAAATTCTAAAAAAGAAATATCAAATTGAATTTTGTTATTTTATATGTATTAAATAATTAGTGGTACCAGCATCTGAGAAGATTTGTACAGAATATTTATTAAAGGGCTTTAGGAAGATTAAGTCTTACAATATTTTTTAATCAATTTTTTAAATACAATGAATGAATGAGTCCATATTTTGTTGTATTTCTGTTAATTATTCCATAATTTGATTTCTTGAATTCGTTTCTATGTATGCATAGATTAATTTACCATGTTAAGTTTCTACTGGTATAGTATACAGCATGTTTGCGCAAGTTAAAACTTATTGTATTTGATATCTTAAAAATTTAGCTTGACGTAATTATAAGACACTCAAATCTCAGAGCCAAGGTTCTTTTAACTAATAGTAAGATTGCTTTCTTATTTTTAATACTCTCAATTATACTTGCGTAAACTTTTGTGAATCATTTAATATTATAATTCAATTATATTCTTCTATTTTTATGAATTTATCAAAATCTGCTTTCAGTTTATCAGTTGGGCTTAAAGTATAATATCATCTAAAACTAAAATTAGAAAGATGTAAAATTTATTTTTCTTTCAGGCTTCTATGTGAATGCTGTGATTAAGTGCTGGAGATTGAGTGGAAGAGAAGATCTAGTTCATTAACAGTCATTTGTAATATTTTGTTTCATATGAAACTATCATTGTGGTGACATTCCTCCAAAGTATTCCAAATTATATTTCCAAAGTTATAAAGCAGACATTCAGAACATCTACATATGTTTTAGCCACTTAGTATTAATTGCCTGGCTGATTTATGTGATATGTAAAGCATATTGTGCATTTTGTCTTTACATTTTTCTTTTTTATGAGATTTATTTTAGCAGTAGACTTTCCATGTGTTTGTATATGTATGCTGATGTAGTTACACTGAGACCAAAAATTTTGTTACCTTGTCAATATTGTTATGTGTTCATTCTATTGTATTTTACTTAAATTATAACATTTTCATTCATCATTTCATCTAACTTCCCCTATCTTTGTCTCATTTACAATATTTTCATATTTATTTAGCTATATCATTTGCAATAAACATTGATAGCTATCATGGTTAGGGTTCATAATTTACTTTGAAATATGAATTTTTTTATGACGCCAAATCTTTGTCTAATATCAATAATATTTTATTTTGAACAAAAGTTTTAATAAGTGATTGAAGCAGGATTAATGCAAAAAGATATATTTTTTTCTTATGCTATACTTTAATGCAATTTATTTTATATTTATATAAACTTGATCAATATCATGTTAAAAAGTGTCGAAGGCCTGTTTTTATATGCAAAATGTGATATAATTTACTTTTCATACTATCCGTCCTCTAAAGTTATATATTTTTTTCTATTTCATATAGTGAAGTAATTTAAATTTCAGTGCATGTTTTTAATTGCCACTATTTGAAATATTTTATTTCCTTAACAAAATTGTGCAAAGTATTTTATACTGTATTTAATATGATTGGAAACTGGAGTTCCTCTTCATTATATATATAATGCTAATTACAAACCTGAAATTGCCAGATCTGATATATATTTATATTTTTCATTTGCATTTTTCATACCAATATAAAATGTTTTGAGACCTCTTATAAGTGCGCATTTTGATCTCTTTTTCTTTTTCTTTTTTTTATGATTCATGTACTGTGGGGAAGTGTACGAAATATGCATTTTAATTTCAACATTGTTAAACAGTCCCCTGTTGCCATTTAAAATAGTTTGTATATATTTAAAGCAATGGATTTTTACACATTTGATTCATTAAGTCACTTAATGATTCATGCTTTTGTATAGTACAGAAAATGTATATATATAAATATATCATCTTAGTTTTAATTTCAACAAGCCTTCATTATAGTGTTCTTTTTAAGTACTGGAAAACACTTGTGTGGTCGTATTTATTTGCAATTTAGTGCATAGCTCAATGTGTGTACCTAATATTGAATAAATTCTTTGCAGTAGTTTATAAATATTTGTTTGTAATATTTTTCAAAAACACATTAGACAATTTCAGCATTGTAGCAATTTATATTCTTGCTATAGAATGGAATATTTTCAATGTTAAGTATTTTAATTATTTACTTGACGTATATTTGACTATGCAATTGGGTTATTTTTGTTTTAATTTTTTAGGATAAGCCTTATATTCATAAGTTTGTTGACAGTGACTAAATATTATCAGTGTACAAAAATCAGATATTTATTACATTCTGTTGACTTTAAACAGATCAATATATCTTTACTACAAATTTTCATTTTTTTCTTATGATTTGCCCAGTAAAAAGTGGTACTAGAAGAAAATGGATTGAGGATAAACATTCTTGGGAAATTGTAACAGATATTCTAAAACTGCATGGTAGCTGTAATTCACTTGTTAATGAAATTAACTGAAGCAAATTATTCTCAAAATCTACAATAAATTTAATGCTCTGGAAAATTCATTGCTATATGCTATACATTTGGTCTATATTAATAAAAGAAGATGTCTGTGTTGTCTAGTAAAAAATTTAAGTGACCCACAGCTATGAAATTTAGTACACAGGTACCTCAACTTCCAAAAAGAAACACCTCGTCAGGATTTTTTTTAATTTGAATTAGTTTTAGTAAAGAATTTAATAGTCAAAATTTGGTCCTATGGTAATACAGTGGCCAATTTTAATCAATAGTATTATTGTATGTTGCTAAATCTATTTTGGGATTTGTTTGAAAAGGGATTTGTTTGATTGGCCTATTCAACTTCTGCTCAATGTACACATTAATAGAAACAATGGACCCAGGATATCAGCTGTATTCAGGCCTAACTTTCATTAGTAAGACTCTCTAACTTTTTTGATTGCTGTAAATTTTGCTGGAATGGTATTATCTGTAGTATTATTTGAAGGCAAAAATGTTGATTCCAAGACTTCATTGATATGTTAAGTGTTCTTTCTAACCAAATTTAAATTTCATTTGTTTATTTTGCATACTTCACATCAAAATTTATCATCAGAAAGCACACAATTGTTTTTCTAATGATGTGTCTTTTCTAAATTTTTTTTTTAACTTTCTTAGAAAATAAATGTTTATTACATCATCTTTAAAGCTAAATTCTTTGTTGTAAACAGGAACTAATATTTTTTGTTCATTTCATGTTGAGGGGGTGGGGTGAGGAAGAAGGCTGGCATCTAAATAAATATGTCAAACTGAGAAACCAAGAAGAGACCTGTAGTAGGGTGTTTATAGAAACTCACAAAAGTCCGATTATTTAAAATTTATTTTGTAGCTGGTATTGCTCATAATTTATAGCAGAGATTCATTTAACCAGTATCATCCCTGTCATCTTTTGAAGAATTTAATATATAAATTCATGCTTTAAATCCCGGGCAACTCTGGTTATATTTTCTAGTATAGCATAAAGATTGAAAAGACATAAACAAGAACAAAAAATTAAAGAATGTTTAATGACCAATGGATAGCTGATAATTGTAATGAAAATTGATAAATCATTATCAGCTGATTTTCTGTAATCTTGTAAATTCATAAGACACATTACTTTTACCTTGTATTATCATCTGCATATACAAAAGATACCTTAAATACCTCACATACTAATCATGCTTATCACAGAAATTGTATTTAATTTCTTGCTAAGAAATGTACTTAACATTGCTCAGGATTAATTGTAATTAAATTAATTCATTTGATTTTTCAAAAAACAGACCTGCCCTGTCCAATTTTTAGCAATTGCTTAAACAAATTAGCACAAAATATGTGTACACCTTAAATAAGTGTCTTTGGACAGCTGTGTAAATGCTTTAGTCACTACATGGCATTTGTTAATAGACATCCTCTTCTCGGGCACATAGACCATTCAGTCCACTTATATAATCTGGGTACATCAACATAGTGGGCATTATACGCTCCAAATAACCTCTTTCAAAGTTCATAAATGCCTTTAAAATTAGTGAACCATTTTCAATGCGCTTACAAGTACTTGAAAACATAAAATGTCCTTCAAAACTCCTTAAATATTTTCCTTCATGTGTGAAAGAAAAACAGATCATCCGAAGTCGACTGCAAGTTCTTTTAATCCCTTGTGGACCCATCCTTATTTGCCCAGATTTCATATTTATGAACTCCGTACTACTAACAACAAACAACACCCCACAGTGCAAGTTACCATCACTTATGTGGCAAATTGGGGAGCCATCTTGTAGAACACCCGATCTCATCTAGTTGTGCTGCAAGCCAATCTGACAACTCGCTTGTACATGGCAATATTCTGCAGCTGAATGTTCTATGCTATCAAACTGCCCAGGTTTCATTTACCAACACAACAATGCCCAACCACATACTGCATGACTTCCTTAACAATGTCTAATAATTTAATACCCTCTTGTGGTCATTGAGGTCCTCAGACCTGTCACCAGTAGAACATGTCTGGGACATGCTGGGATGGCAATTGCAGCGTTTCTGAGAATACCATTGAATTAGCTGATCAATTGCACCATTTGTTGCAAAATCTTCCACAGAGGGACATAAATAACTTAATTGCTTGTATAGCTGCCAGGCCAGGATTTGCCACTTATTAAAATGTCATCTTGTTGCCTCCCAAATTCTAATCCTTTGCATATCTTCTGAAACGCCACATATATGCCGAATTTTGTAACTATAGATCAATTTCTTATGGTTGCATATAATTTTTTGCTAAGTATATATATATATACAGGGTGTCCCCAAAACATTGACCTCGGCTTTTATTCCATAAATATTGATCTTAGACATATATAATAAATTACAAAGTTGCTTAAAAAACGGTACAGAATTTTATGAAATCAATTAAAATTTTCAAGGGAATTAAATTTTAAGAAATACAAAATTTAAATAATATTTCTAATGAGTAAAATGCGCCCCATACACCAATAAGGTCATGTACAAAATTTCAGCATTGTATCATAAAAAGTCCCAGAGATATGAAAACACAAAAATGCTGACTTAAACCTTTTTTCGATGCATCAACATGAGTTCTCAGAGGGAAAAAATCATGTCCGCAGATTGCATTTCTGGGGTCATACACAAATTACGAAAGAAAACAATGATTGCATAAATAAATGATAATTTTGCTATTTATTGGTGCAAAAGTATTTACACTGTGTAGAAATAATAACTTTACACAAAGATTACAAAGCTTGTTCAAAATGTTTTCCATCCATGCCAATACAGAGCTGCATTCACCTGATAACACTTCTGTGCACTCGATCAAGTTCTTGTTTAGTGATGTCATGACAACCATCTTGAATGCGTTGTTGCAACTTTGCTTTATTTAAGGGAGGTGACAGATAAACAGTTGTGCGTAAACAACCCTACAAATAAAAATCCATATGCGTTAAATCAGGCTATCTAGGGGGAAATTCGACTGTCCCATGCAAGCCAATCCACTTGTTTGGAAACTCGTTATTTAACCAGTGTTTCACAACTGTATGGTGAGCTGGAGATCTGTTCTGTTGAAACCATGCATGTGGAAGTACTGTTAGGGGCAGTTCATCCATAAAATTGGGAATAACCGCATTCAGTATCTCATTAACATCTGTCACGTATCAACGTACCTTACAGTATGGATCCAAGCAAACGGTTTCTGAAAATACTACACCACACATTCACAGAAAATTGCTTACGATGATGAATATCATGTACCACGAATAGATTTGTGTCAGACCAGAAGTGCTCATTTTGAGGATTTATGCATTCATCTTGTTTAAAACAGCATTCGTCAGTCCAAATTACGTTTTTCAGGAAAGAGGGATTTGCATCTTCCTGATTTGAGCCCAATTACAAAAATCTAGATAACGTTGGTAATCTGTTGGCTCCTGTCCTTGCACACCATGAATGTTAAATGGATGCCATTTATTCAGTCTCAGTATTCTTCACACTGTTGCACATGGTACGTTCATTTCTGAAGCAGCGGTACGAACACTACTATGTGGATGACTGCAAAAGTAAGCCAAAATATCAAATTCTATATCAGTTGAGTGAAGTCTGGGCCTACCTAGTCCATCTACACAATGTACGCTTCTTCTTTCACACACTTCTTGCACCAATCCAGAAATAAATCTCCTGGAAGGATGCTGAGAATTGGGAAAAGTATGTTGATATTCCCGTTCAGTTTCGTTAGCATTGTGATTGTATAAACTGTAGAGCATAAGCATTTCAGAAAGTTCTTCGTTGTTGTATTGCAACATACTGTTGGTACAGGCTAACCACACTCTCAAAATGTAGCAAAACTGTAAAATACTTAAGGGTTGCTCAATCTGTTGGGCTGCACTCGCTATGCTTGCGTAAGCCAGGCGATTGATCAATGGCAGATCAAAAACAACTTTCTTGTGTGATGGTGTGTCTGTTGCAATTGTATGACACACCGATCAGAGGCAGATATTTGCATATGCATACATTTCTAAGCTGTTTTAATGTTCATTTTGATTGTGCCATTTCCAAGTTTTATTCTGTAATTAATCATGTAAAATTTTAAGGTATTTTTCAGGAAGCATATTTTAAAAAATTGTAAATAAATCTAAAGATAAGAGGCAGATATTATTTGCCTATGATGCATTTCTGTGTTACTTCATTTGCATTCTTGCTTCAAACATTTGCATTTTAATTTGTGATTAATCCCTCACCAACTTTGTTTAAACATATCTCTGGGACTTTTTATGATAAAATGCTGAAATTTTGTACATCACCTTATTAGTGTATGAGGCTATACTCATTGGAAATGTTTTTGTACGGGGATCCATATAAAAATTTAAATTTTGTATTTCTTCAAATTTAATCCCCTGAAATTTTTTATCAATTTCATAAAAATATATACCTTTTTCTACGCAATTGTGTAATTTATTATATATGTCTAAAATTAATATTTAAGAAATAAAAGCCGAGGTCAATATTTTTGGGACACCCTGTATCAGGACATTATTAAGACTGTTTAGGACCCAAAGCACAGACAATTTTGATGCCCCTTGGCAGGGGCACTGATAATTTTCTTCTTGTCTGAAAAAAAATGTTGTTAGTCCTCCCCAAGGTCTATATTAGCAAATTAACTTACTCATTTGATCGTAGAAGATATTGGCAATGCCTATGCCCTTATATGTCTTTATCAAAATGCTCCTATGGCACAAGCTGCAGAATTGTCCCTTAAGGGGACGCTTCAGTTAAAAAAAATCACCGTTCCCTTGAAAATTGCACCCGGTGGCTCAAGAGATGGGCAGTTCCTTTTTTCAAATGATTGGCATCTGATGGGCCAATGAGAGTAAGTAAAGGTGACGAAAGGCCCTTGGACCTCTATAGTTTATGACTTGCTCGCCTGTCCAAGAGGATAAATGGGGGAATCTTAGAAGGGTGTGTGGTTTGGGGGACAAAGTAAATGAATGAAAGAATGAAAAAAACGTAACTGGAGGCTTTTCCCACTTACTGAAAGGAAAGTTTCCTATCCATTCTATTTCTTGTCAAGGAATAACCAAAGAATTCTCCTAACCGAATATTATATAATTATAATATAAATATATATATATGTGTGTGTGTGTGTAACTTCAATGTGGATTTTGGAGACTAATCTAGGTACAACACTAAAATGTGTGTATTAAAAAACTGGAATTAAAAATAAAATTAATGATATTTCTATGCCTATGAGTCCTGAGCGATGGTATAACACTAATATTTATTTAGTCATTTTGAATATATCATTATTTCCTTTTTAAATAGTATACATTAGAGTGCATTGTATGAAATTTGAAGTTTGAAATGGACGATACAGCACTAAAAATATGTGATATTCTACATACCGCATTTTTTAGCCTTGCAGAATATATTTGGAAATTATAGTATTTAGCATGAGAATTCCATGTGTTGAAAACGATTTGTTTTAACCGGGGTTACTCGGAAATCTCGGGTTCTGCATAGTAATGAATAGAAATGGCGGTTGCCACTACACGGGCACTGCGGAACTGCAATTCTATTCAAATAGCTAGTCTCTAGTAGCGGTACTGCACTTTCATGGCGTTTTTACAGAAAAATGATTTCATTTGTTGACATAGTAACTCAATAGAGACCTATATAATAATTGTCCTGCATGTGTTTTGTTTTTATAAACCCTTCAAAAGCCCCGGTGGCCTAGAAGACTAAATCTTTGTATACTCAAAAATTCAACTTCGGTACAGAACTTAACACAGTCGGAATTTTGAGGGAGAAAAACTACTGGTTCACCGAATATTTATACAAACAATAAAAATTATTTACAAACAAGAAAGGAAAAATGATTTCATTTATACAGATACTGTAATTCAATAAATACCTGTATAATTATTATTCTGCGCGTATTTGTCGTTCCAAACCCTTCAGAAGCTTCCTGTGACCTAGAAGACTAAATCTTTGTACACTCATAAATTCAAATGCGGGACAGAACCTAACGCAGCAGGAATTTTAATGGGAAAATCTAATTGGTTTACCAAATAGTTAAACACTAGCTGAATATTCATTGAAATTCAACGGCCTCCTAATGAGCAAACCTACAAAACACGATTTTTAAAATAATTCAATTTTTTCAGTTGTCTTTTTCAGACTGTTCACTCATGCACCAAATTTCAAATATATGTCTCATTTTAGACTGGGCATTTCTCAGTTATTCAGCCAATTAAACATTTAACACACATGTTAAGCACATGCGCAAAGGCGTATTTAACCCCCCTTCGAAATTAAAGTTTCAAAACGTTTCCTAAACGCATATGTGATAAAAGATATTTACTCAATCATTCAGTTTGTTATTCTGGAGTCCTTGAACTAGAAAAGCAACCGGTTTTTATCTTCAATAAATAAATAAATAATGGGAATAAGTAAGGAGTTTTTAGAATTTAAGAATTAAAAAAAAAATGTGTTCCGGCTACTGCAATAATGGGGGGAATTATCTAAATTTGGAAAAATCCCAGTTCTTGGAGCCGGCAGAAGAAAAGGAAAAGTCGAAGATCAAAAGTCAGTTATTTAGAGACTAGAGGTCTGCACAGGTCTAATTTAAAAAAATTTCCCGGTTCAAAAATGTCAAGATTTGACTCGTCCAAAGCCCGAAATTTTTTCTATAGAATTCACCTGAGCTGTACCGTAAACACTCAAAACCAACTCCGACCGGCCTGAATATTTTCAATACATTGAAACCTGTTGGCTTGTATGCGAATTAAAATTTGCCATTTAAGGAATTAAACACAAGCTCATCACATATAGTATTAAATGTAAAGGAACCCAAATTTTAAAATTAATTTCAAATTAAAAATAATTAAAGTCAAGAATGAGCATTAATATAAAATGAATTTTTATTTATCATTTTGGTTGAAGATGAGAAGGGATAAAAAAGACTGGGATTATGTTTTTAAAAATGCTTTCCTCATTTATCAGTGAACAGTGCAATGACCATTTAGTTAGAACTACTCATCAGCATCAAAGATTCGTTGCAGCGGTAGCAAAACAAACATGTCATATGCCACAATTGTTAGTGTTGTTAAAAACTTTTCAATGCGATTAAACTTTCTATGTAAATATAGATAGATAATATTTTCTTTAATTATGACATAATTATGAATATTTTTAAAATTTAATAATTTTAGTAAAAGTGTAAGATGTTTGGAATAAATACATTCAAGGACAATAATTCGCATTATCTATATGTTGATTTCAAATTATGACAGTTTGCTCAGATAAATTTTTATTCAACATTTGCTATAGGAAAGAAATCGTCGGAACTGTGTTTAAGAATAAAATTTATTTAATTTTGATAATTTAGAAACATTCGAAATCTAAGAACTGAAATTAAAATCATAGAAGAAATTGCATAAAATATCAGTGATAAATTTTAAAGTAAACAGTATCTTGGATTTCTTATTTTCATTTATTTATTGGATTCCATATTTCCACCACCAGACAAACAATCACAGTACAAAAGAGATTAAACTTTTTTGCGACAAATTTAAAAATAAAACAAATTGAAACTGGCACTTGACCAATGATAATAATCTAATGATCATTTCCTCAAAAATTAAATTTGGAATGTATTTCTTTCCTATTCAATTTATAAATCACATGATGTTATGAAACATGACAATTGGTGCATCGGTGTATATTTATACTGTTGTATCCAGGCCAGAGCATAATTTTTGTTCTCTTACTATAGCTTTACAAATTTGAATGTTGTGAAGAGCAATGTTTAATTTCGACTTCGGAATGTAGTAGAATAAAGAAGTCTTCAATTTCTTATCCAAAATTATAATTTTTCTGTATCGGGTTCTAATTGACCCATCTGCGTTCACCGTGCAAAGTAAAATTTTATTGCCTAACTAGCAGCATGCCTGTTCTCGGAGTATCTCTACGGAGTATCTCTAAAATGCGATACATTCAACGGTAATATACTGTAATAATTAATTATATTTGAAAACTTAAAAACTTCATCGAAAAAAACGAACTTGATTCAAATGACGTCATCGAAATATAAATCGCCTGGCTCTCTATGGCTTTTTACGGCAGTTATCGTGCTAACGGACAAACAGACAGAATGAACAAAGTCATAACCACTTTCCAACTATGTAGTAAAGTGTTAAAAATGGTTATTTAATTATCAGCATTTTATGAGGAAGATTCTTTCTTATGCTGCTATGACTTATATAATGCAATGATTTTTTTACTTTCCTTATATACATAATGTATAAGGAAAGTATTGTGACGGGGTCGAAAATTCGAATTCGAGTTTTCGACGGGAGAGCACGTTTCAAGTATCCCTGATCACGAATCAAACATTTTTGAAGTGATGTCTGTGTGTGTGTGTGAAAGTATGTGCGTGTGTGTGTGTGTGTGTGTGTGTCAGTGAGTCTGTGGAGACGATAACTGACGAACAAATGGACCGATTTGAACGAAATTTGGTACAAAAATCACAATCTGTAAACACTGGAAGCCTATTGTTTTTATACGCAATCGAATGCTCAGAACCCCCCTAAATTTTCGAGTAAAAATTTGAAAAAATCGTCAAAAAATCAAAACCACTAATAAAGTTACGCAAATAGACATTTCTTATGTAATTTTTCATTAGAAAACGATTGACATAAATTTTAGAACGCTGACTGAACCGTTCTTGAGATATTGCACATTTAAAAAAAAAAATATCAAAAAGTCATATAAAATAAAAAAAAATATTTCCTATTAAGAAAAAAGTTCACTTTTCATATGTAATACCATGCGATAAATTGGGTGACATCATTCTCGTGGATCTAGCTCGTTCCATTCAAGAAAAAAGATACTTTGAGTATTACTTTTATATTTGAACGCCAATAGTCATTTATCTGCTGTAAAAATAACTTATTTCTTAGTGCATAACGCTTGGCGATATTTCGGCGACGAATTTGGCGGAATGTCGCCAACTTGGCGACTTTTTGAAATGTTGCCAAATTAACGAAAATCTCGCCAAATGGATAAAAATGACGCTAAATCAATGAAAATGACGACCAATTGTCGAAAATTTAATATCTTGGAAAGAATATTAGTATCTACTATATGAAAAACCTTTTTTTTTTTACTGTAAAAGTATTAAATTCATTACATTATATAAGGAAAGTCATGTGTTGCCCACATCAGATTTTTTTCTTACATAATGCAATGAATTTACATCTTTCACAGTGACAAAACAATGTATAAGATTCACGGCCCTATATGTTTAGGTGTAATTTTTTTCACAGTTTTGCATGGTAAATCCCGAGCAACAGCGGGTATTCGCTGCTAGTATAATATAAAGAAACTAAAAATTTGCAATCATGCGCAAATTACTGTAGTATACTAAATGACATTGTTAATCAAAATATTCTGTTAAAATATTTAATTTAGTGCCCCTAAAAAGAAGTTAGAGAATTTCTGTTCTCGCTATACAAAATTATCTTCAGAGGCCCCCCCGGTGACCTAAAAGACTACAATTAATATAATATTTACATTAAATAAGTATGGAACAAATATATGCAAGAAGAAAAACAGTAAACCAGCGCGAGCCGAATTATCTGTACTGATACAACAAATTGTAACGCAAAGGACTTTTCTTTCTTTACTGGACCAAAGTCAAAAGACACCTGCTAAACACCAACAAATGTACCCCTTCGTTCATTTCGCCAATACCAGTCAATCATTCACCCACCCCTCAAATCTCCACACCAAGAATTTTCACCCCCATTTTTCCCCTGGGAGGATAGGAGGTGTGGCTAACGTTGAAAATTGGAAGTTTCAGCAGTTGAAACACGATTTACTATTCCAATATATTAATCCCAAATTAATTCAAAAATCTAAAAAAAATCTTAAAAAGAAGCCAGAAGTATAATCTATTGAACGCTCTTTTTCAAAATGTGAAACGTTTGATAGTTAATTTTTTATAGTGCAATTAAGAAGGTGATGTTTTATCTAAGAAATTTTGACAAATTAACTCCATTTCAAGATATATTTAAAATAAAATTTAAAAAATTGATAAGGGAGTTCAATGCATTAAACTGTTTACAATCATATGCAAAAAACAGAATTTTAAATTATTCATTTGCTAATGTGTAATTAGCGAAGAACTTCCCCCATAGGTTAACATGGGCATGAAAACTAACTGAAGCGTCGCCTTAAAATTTTCAGAGCGAGTGATTTTAAGGAAAGGATCTGGTGTTTCTGTTTATACCTCTGACTGAAGTGTGTTGTTGAGACCCAGAACTTCCAACCTACCAGAAAGGTGTAAGGTAACTGTTTGGATGGCCAGGAAGAGCCACCCAATTGAGACCGGAGTCCAGTGGGGGAGGCATCCACAGGGACCGTGCCCTCTTTCTCCTACCACCAACTTTTCGGAAGGACTTATGGACCCACATGTTTAACGTGATCGTACTCCGTGTGAACACTGCAGCAGTTTGGGCAGCATAGCGAATCGAACCTGGGCCTACCGAGTGCAATTCCTGCATGCTAACCACTGGGATACCACTCCCTGACTGAAGTGTGTTGAGACCCAGACCGTCCGACCTACCAGAAAGGTGTAAGGTAACTGTATGGACGGCCGGGAAGTGCCACCCAATTTAGACCGGAACCCAGTGGGGGGAGGCATCCACAGGGACCGTACCCTCCTTCCCCTACCACCAACCTCTCAGAAGGACTTACGGACCCACATGTTTAACGTGATCGTACTCCGCATGAACACGGCGGCATTTGTGGTAGCGTGCAAATCTAGCGCTCAAACCACGGGGATACCGCACCCGAGATGGCCAACAGCATGCGGTGTTCCGAGGTGGTCACCCACCAAGTACTAACCGCGCCCGATGCTGCTTGACTTCTGTGATCTAACGAGAACCGGTATTTTCAGCACGGTACGGCCGTTGGCCCTTGACTGAAGTGTGTGAAACATCTTTTCTAAAAGACCAACTGCAAATTGAGAAAATTCTTCACATAGCGAAAAATATGATTTAGATACAAATTAGCAAAAAGCAAAAGAGTGTTGCTCAGAGTTTCAATTATAAACTCATCATGACAAATGCATCCTCAAAACAGTTTGTTTATTTATGTTGAATTACGCTGTTTAATATTTTACTCATTGATACAGAGTATGATTTTTCTGCTTATTTTAACTAACTGTACTCTTTATTTGGTACAGCGTTCTTGAAGTTCCCACAGAGGTGGCACCGTGTTGATCAAACGAAAACAATTTTTATATAGAATATATCAATAAAATATTATCGGTACATATTTATGTTCCACATAAATATTTCATTTCATATTTTTAGCAAAATCAATCTATGGGATAATAAAAGTTATCTATTTAGGGCTTAACAAATTACTATCCAGATTATTGGCGCTAAAATTATAACCAATGACCCTTGGGTCTTAAATTATAAAAGGAAAATTTGAACCTGATATAGCAGAATTAATGTCGATACGAAATCCACATCGAAATATTATTTCAAGTTTTGAAATTTTTCCTGATCACTTTTTACTTGCTGAAATAGTGATTCGGAATAAAATCATGTAATTAAAATTTTACACACTCCCCACTTTGGGGCGCGGTAGCCCATTGGTTAGCGCGCTGGAGTTGCACTCGGTAGGCCCGGGTTCGATTCCAGCCGCTGCCAAAACTGCCGCCGTGTTCATGCGGAGTACGATCACGTTAAACATGTGGGTCCGAAAGTCCTTCCGAGAGGGTGGTGGTAGGGGAAGGAGGGTACGGTCCCTGTGGATGCCTCCCTCACTGGGTTCCGGTCTAAATTGGGTGGCACTTCCCGGCCGTCCAAACAGATACCTTACACCTTTTTGGTAGGTCGGACGGTCTGGGTCTCAACAACAACAACACTCCCCACTTTCATATTTATTGAAAATAAGTTTTTGAATTGGCAACAGCTTTTTTGACAAAGAAAGTTAAACCATCTTAATATTACTTCTTCTGAGATGGCAACAGCTTTTTCAACAATGAAAATTCAGATTTTGAAGATATAACTAAGAAATTAAAATTTTCCTACAAAAGTAGAGTAAAAATATTTTCGCTTTAAAATTGTATAACAAATAGAAATTTTCACTGGATTGTAACCAAAATAGGAGGCAACATATGGCAATATATTCTAAATTATCATGCTAAACTGCAAATCATTTGATGCCATAGATCCTTCTCTAGCTTTGACAGCCTTGAAAAATCCCTGTATTTTAAATGGATTTGGTCAGCAGTTGCATCTAGCTTTTTTTAAATATAGAGAGATAAAGAAATATTTCAACAATTTAAAGTAGCAGATTCACAGGCTATCAAAAAAATTCTAAAGAGTGAATAATATTGTTAAGAAAAATTTAATAAATAAATAAATAACACTCATTATTTTTAATGCATTTTCTGCGGTTTCTTTGAAAGTAATAAAATTGTAAAATTAAAATTAATAATAATAACATAATTAAATTTAAAAAAACAGTTAAAAATCTCTCCATAATAAAATTCTTCTATTATCTGATCAAAATAATTTTCAGTAGTTCACTTTCAGTGAATATCAGAGATTTAAGTGGTTTGTAATGCACGTGATCTTAACTCATTCCTTTTCTTTATTTGAGTGTTCGTAATATCGTTTTACCTCTTGAAACTGACATCATTTAGTTACATTTCTTGGGCATCTCGGTCATTTAGGGGCCTCCAGGCGAAGGATCACATACACTCAATGGATAATGACCATAACAGATTTGTATTATCTATGGATTGCTGTGGTTTGGGCTCCAAGTGCAGCATAATTAGCTATATTTTAATTTTTAAAGAACTATAATAAAATTGTAATTGAAAGAGATACCCTGGCGTTAAACGGACTTCCGAAATTTGGTGCTTCCCCCCCCCCCTCCCTATGAGCATTTTTATGTGTATAATGTTGCTATTTACTGCAATACTGACTAATTGATTATATTACATTGATAAGGTGTAATAAAGTCACCATTGAAGGAGGCAGCCACTATATAACCCTGGAAGACAGAAAAATTTTTAGAGGTCGCTCAGACCCCAAAAGTTTACGGGACTATAGAAAATTCACTGCCCCCTCTTATTAAGTAAGCATTAAGCAAAAGTATACAAATTAACACATTTTGGATTTTTATTAGTGACCCCTAATTTGCTGGTGCTCTAAGCACGTGCCTATTGGGTAATCCAGTACTGACCTGTATATATATAATAAAGGAAGATGTCATCTGTAGCGTAAAATCTAAATGTCGTACGGACAGGAAATTTGGTACACAGATCTAGGATGATACACTTCAGTAAAGTTCTTTTAAGATTTGAATTAGTTTTATAGTTATTTTATGTTTTAGCATGATTTTGACACAAATCGGCTCTTTAGCGACTGAAAATATTATCACAGAGTTTGCATATGCAAAACCGCATAAATTTTCAAAAGAATTCTAATAATGTTTGGGACAATTCCCCTTATGGGTTTTCTCCTGTCCTTGAACATACCTTGGGTGGGGGTCAGGTGTTAGTATTTCGATGCAATGTCAGCAGATTCGTCATTAGTAGATCGTCATTTGCTTAGGGATTTATTTAAGTTGCCAGTTGGTACAAGAATTAAAATATAAGATTTTTCATTTAGATAAAGTGCTATTGATTTTAACAAAGAAGCTTATGGAGTGAATCGAAGGAGCACACATAGTGTACCAAAAGAGCATATTTAAAGCATATTACGCCCACACAGAGGGTGAATCAAAAGAGCTTATTTAGGGTGTATCAAAAGAGCTTGTTTAGAGCATATCAAAATCTTATTTAGAACTTATCATAGGAGCTTATACAGATGTGCACAGGGCAAAATGTGTATTTAGGGCTTACTATGCAGTGGTATTAGGGGAGGGAGTAGCATTTGATGAGCCCAGTGCTGGAGCCAATGTGTATTATGTACCTGAGCAGGGATCTACGGTGTGATTAGGTTCCTATTTAGGACAAGCATGTGCTCACATGTGTTTTTACAATTTAAATGTGTGCTTGTGTGGCAGGCGACTAAGCCTTTCGAAAAACTTAATGAATGAATTTAATAATTCCCTGCTTTAAATCCTGGGCAACAGCGGGTACAATTTCTAGTATATCTATAATGCACTTGTAATAAAACAAGATGTCTGTCTGTCTAGTGGAAAATCTAAACGTCATACGGACATGAAATTTGGTACACAGATACTTCAGAATCTAGGACAATACACCTCGGTGAGTTCTTTTAAGATTTGAATTAGCTTTATAGTTATTTTATGTTTTAGCATGATTTTGAGTGATTTTAACACAAATTGGTTCTTTAACGACCGACAATATTATCGCACAGTTTCCATCTTAGCACCATCTGAAAGATCAAGAAATTATCTTTTGAACAAACTTTGAATGTATTCCAAATGATTAATTGACCAATTTTCTTAAATTAAAAAAATATATATGTACTTTTTATGTGTTTAAAATATTACCGACTTTTGTATTGCGATACAAAATAATTGACTGATAATCCCATCTTCATAATTTACCAGGTGTTTCTTTGAATATCACACACTTCTGCAGTTGAATAATTATGTTTCTGCTCTATTCCTTCATTAATTATCAATTTTTATGCAAAACCTCATAAGTTTTCAAAAGACTTCTAACACCGCATCATGGGACAATTGAATAAACAGGTTTTCCCCATCCTTAAATGGTTATGCCTCACTAGTATTTCGATGCGATGTCATCAGTGAAACTGACGTCATTTGCGTAGGGATTTACGCTCATGTCCAAAAGTTAATCATCGAACAGAAAAATTAGCATATTCGACGAAAGAAACAAGGTGTAGCTACAAAATTTGCATACATGACAGGCGCACGCACACGGAAACTAGTCCGCAGAAAACATTTCGCATACCAACATGTACAAGGACATGTATTGGGTATAAAAACGTCCTGTTTTGTGCAGATCCTGTATCTCCTTATTACAGATTCCAGAAGGAAAATCAGAATAGCCAAATTTTGAAAAATGAGTAGACGATATTATTTAAGTGACATCAGGGAGTGGGAAGTGATAGAGTGTCTCTCAGGGGACCAGCAACAGTCTGAAAAGCCCGAGCTCTAAATGTCAATCGTTCCATCATTTGCCGCCTGTGGAACTGGTACCAAAGTGAAGGAACAATATCACGAAGACCAATAAGCGGATGTACAAGGGTCACAACTGCTCAGGATGATTGTTTTCTGTGTGTGCAAGCACGACACCACAGGTCAATCACTTCACATCAGCCTTGCTCCCGACCTTGCAGCATCATATACAAACATAAGACAATTAAAATTATACATAAACTTATCAAAAATAAAGTGATCCTCTGGCTAAGCATTCATAACACGTGGCATATTGCCAACCAACTGGATGCATGCATATATATTCACTATAGAAAAAGCAGAGAAAAACTGAAGCAAAGCTCGCAATTAAATATATTCACATGCCTGATGTCACTAGGCATGTGATTTTGAGAAATGGCGACATGCACTACTCATACATTATGCAAATGCTAAAAACAAATCATGCATATTATAATAACATTAGTCACCACAGCTATGTTTCGGCAAACTGTTTACAGACGGTTACATGCAGGTCAGCTGTATGCAAGATGACTAGTAGTTTGTGTCCCACTGCCGCTCTCGCACAGAGGGACCCACAGACTAATGTATACAGACCTGCCACTCTCGATTTCGTAGCGGCCATTAGAGATGTACCAAAATGCGGGTTGGCGCGCTCTTGGCGATGGTCTGAGCGCTTGGCGATGGTCTGGTTTGGGTCCAAGACTATTTTCAATGTTATAACCCTGTAGCATGCATTGTAACGTGGTTTGAGTAACGTGCAGAAGGATTATTTGTTAAGTAATTAGATCATTCCAAGAAATTGATTGACAAAAGAAAACTGGTTGCGTTACAGGGTATGTAATTTATTTTTATTAAAATTGAAATAATATTAGTTATCACCATCCTATATATGTGTTCATTATAAATATACACGTATTCATAAGTATACACGTGTTCATCATACGAAATTAGTGCTGTTTTATTACTGCCGATTAGAATAAATTCTAAGAGGTAGTGATATAATTAGTTAAAAAATATTTCCGTATTTTTATAAAATGTATAATAATTGATATTTGAATAGCTTTTTCTTAGAGCTAATTAAGTTTAATATGATATTGTATGTGTATATATTTATGTAAAATTTTGATTAAGTGTCTTATGGTGGAAAATTCACTCCACCCCCGGGTAATTAATGATTGAGTTCCACAACTTTGATAGTGCATTTATGTAAATTTAATATTTACTATAAGAATATTTTTATATTTATAAAAAAAAGTCTATCATCAGTATCCCGGAACAAATTAAGGATCAAGTAATTTCACAATCAACACGCTAGTATACCTTTTAGACTGAAAATATTATATAATATTTCAGTCTTTTGAGTATGTTAGTTTGTAATTTTTTGTGCATTATGTTTTACAGTGAGACAATGCAATGGTGTCGCATGGTAAACCCATGAGCCAATATTTTCGGGAATGCGACCTAGAGTCTTCTTATTTATTTTTGGGGGTCAGCCTTTTCGTTCGGCCATCTGCATTCGAAATAGAAAACCAGGATGTCGAAGTTTCTTTAGATCTCGTATTCGTACCGAAAGATTTTAACGTGCGGCTTTTTCGGACAGATCATAGGGTTCTCGGCTAGTTTGAATTAGTTGGCCGAAAGAGTATCGGTTTCGCAGGGGCTTGAAAAGGGGCTTTTGTTTCTGGGGGTCTAAAAGCCAATGGCGTTGCTTTGGGGTCAAGGGGTTAAGACCCTGAATCCAATGGGATGTTTGTGTGCGCCTCAGGGGCGTGTTTTAAAATCTTGAAGAGAGAGAGTTTTTCAGAATTTAAAAAAGGAGCGAGGAGAAGGGACTGTGTGGTGTTTGAAAAAAGTCGGCTCCCAATCATGGTCCTCTGTAAAGAGAGATGCTGCTCAACTGCCAGTAATGTTGGTGAGTTCCACATTTAAGGGCCTGTGCCTGATTTGTATCTTTTATCTCTCTCTCCGGGTTAAGGATATTTAAATATTTCATAGGGATGTTTTAAGCTTAATTTTTAATTACCATCTTTTCAACTTTAGTCTATGAGACTATATACACTTTCGTTTTGTTTATCTTAATTTGATATACTTTCCATTTTTGAATATGAGAAGTGGTCTTTTAAATACTTTGAATCAATGTCATGTAAATATTTATATAGTGTAAATAAATTATTGTTTTATATATACACACGGCCTTATTCTTTTTCGCGCTCTTACCGGGCGTGTCCTAAAAAGGAAGTTACCTTAGGACAAAATAAATTGGCGCCTTAGATCTGGATGCGAATTTTGTTGGGTTCACTAACGAAGGAAAATTATTTAGCGCCAACGACCAGGATATGAATTATGTTTGGTTCACCAACCAAGGAAAATTTTTTTTGGAAAGATGGTAAAAAATGAATTAATAAAGCAAATAGTAAATGTCAATATCTGCAATAAAAATTTTTCTTTTCCCTAGTAATAAATAAATTTTAATATGAAAAATTTAGAAGAAATTTTTAAACATTGGATAAAAGTAGAAACAGTTTCATTTGCCATGAAAATATGTGCTATTTTAATGTTATATTGATAAAATACAAAGAAATTTAATTTGTGAGAGTTTTGTGTATATATATGTTTTTTGGTTTTTATATATGTCATTGATTGCATTTTACATGTAAATGGGGAATTTTTAAGAATTTTTGGAATTTAAGAATTTTTTGGGGGAAAATGGTAACATCAAGAAATTTTTTGGAAGTGAAATTAGATAGATGCTATTTTAAGTACAAAAAGAAAAAAAAATCTTTTTTGAGTCTATTTGAAATAATTTGGATAGAATGTTTATTCCAAATTTAAGTAGAGATAAAAAGCGGTTTAATTTTCCCATGAGAATATATTCAATAACTGTGTTTGGATAATGATATATAATGGATAATGTGTATATCGAGGGGAAATGTATATCAGTTTTGATTTTGTGAGGCAAACATTTTTGGTTCACGATATGGTTTGAAAATTGCTGTTGGTATTAATCTGTTTGTATATTTCTCAAATTTTGTGTATGTTATTGATTTTTATTTTTTGTTGGGTAACTCAGTTAACAATGAAGGTTCTAATTTAATGGCAAAACCTAGGGATCTCAAAATTAGATCAAAAGTATTTTTGAAAAATCACTGGAAATCTTTTGAAAAGGCTAAATGGCTGGGACCTTACAGAGTGGTAAAAAAAAAATAAATAAATAAATAAACAGATTTATTTATGACATAAAACAGATAAATATGCCTTATTCCAAGACCTTTAGGGCACACATAAATCGCTTGCGTTTTATGATTGAAAGGCGGGATCATTTAAAAATTGATGGAATCGAAAATAACCAGCAGACAACTGAAGAGTCACAGAGTATTCCGTTGCTTTCAAAAAAACAAGAGACGAGGCGAGAATCCGATACTCCATTTTTTCTTTAGGACCAGGAGACACACAAAAATTTACCCTCAAATGTAAATACACCCACTAGCATCTCGGATACAGCGGACACATACACACATACATCTTGTTCGAAATCGCCGTTATTACCTACTCCGACCGATACACATCAACAAGTGTCTTTTTCTCGCACTAATAAAAATTATTCTTTCAGACAAACTCCTAGGGTGAATTACACAGAATACTAAATATTTTGGGTGGTTTTGTCGTAATCAGTTAAAATTTTTGGTATAGTATTTTTGGGACAAATTTTCATTTTTGACATTTTATAATTTTGGTCGCGAAGATTAGTTAATTAATACGCATTTGAGTGATTTTTAGTTTTAGAACAAATTTTTTTTTTGCTGAAATTAGAAGTAAAGTGAGATTATAATAAACCTTTTATATGTTAGGGGTACGAGTTTACAAAAATTTTACAAATGGTTCTGAAAATAAAATATAGAATGTGAGTTGTTTAGATAATCGAATTTTTAAAGGCAACAGAAATTTTTTTCAATTTTTATCTCAGTTAACTTTGACGGTTCTAATTTTATGGCAAACACTAGGGTCTCCAAAGTTTTCGTACAGGCCACAGTTTCTTGTTCACACAACACAGATGTTTTCAAGAGGGGACAGCTTTCTTCGGTTTGACCACAAAGTTGAAATGTGATACGTCGCGATGCGGGTTTCCCTTCGCAATCCAAATAGAAGGCCGTTTTTACAGAGGAAGTTCATCACACACAAATGTTTACAAAGAAAGGAGGCGTGGTTTTAGCAGATATATATTGTAAGGGAGTTTTGAGATAGATAACCGAGGAGAACTTAAATTTCAAAGAGAGTGATGACACATTTACAGTTAGAAAGACTGCCTTTCGTTTGGATAGAGTTACCGGGTGAATAATAGAATGGCGTTGCAGCTGGAGAGAGTTAGTTAGATTCTTGGGAATTAAAATACATAAAATAATAAGTATATTATTGTTCGCTAAAAGGTAATTAAAAAAAATAATAATAATAAATAATGAAAATAAATAGATATTATATTAATTCAAGTTGTAACCGAAATGGACAAAATTTTAATTACTAAGGAAACTTTTGTTTACAAGGGAATTCTAATAAAGTGACAAAGATAACAGACAAAGTACAAACAACAAAGAGTAAATTTTTAAGTTTAATAAACAAATAAATAAATAAATAAGTCTTTTTAACAATTGTTGGTAGGATATATATAACGTGACCTCAGGCACATATTTTTCTGCGGGCAGAATTGTGTGATGTTTGGGATTTAGAGTGTATATTTCTATATTTTGGGATTGAATCAGACTGTTTGGGTGATCAACAACGGGTTTTTTTTTCATCTCCTGATAACACATAACGTTGAAAGGATTTTTTAAAAATAAATAAAAAAAAGAAAAAGTATTTCCATTTTTTTTTTGTATCTCTTAACTGTTATTCAATAATATTTTATCGTCTATAAAGGGTACTTTCCTACATTCACTTACATTTTACTTTTGTTAAAACACACATAATTGAATAAATAATTCGGAATAAATAATATGATATGTTTGTTAGGTTACGACGGGGCTCACAAGGGAATCAATTTAAGGATACAATAATTTTCTTAAATCGTTACACGTAGTAGGGAAGGTGACAGTGCCAGCATATTTTCTGAACACATGGATATTTTTTTTTAGTTTCTATGGGTAGTTTAGAAAAGAAAGGTGAGATTTGTTAGTTTTTTTTCCCCTTCGGATATGGTGAACGCTAACAAGGCATTGGAAGATAAAAGGTTAGAAAATGTTAGTTGTGGGAGAATGCAGTTGGATAATAATATCACTATTTTAGCATTTCTTTAAGTAGTGTTTCTAAAAAAAGAAAAGAAAGGAAAAATATATGGTGTTTTCTCTTATGTTTTGGGTTTTATTATTAAGGTGTTATCGCTTTACCTACATAAAAGGTTATGGTTAAATATGTTTGTATTTTGCAGTAAATAATATGCTAGGATATAGTGTGGTTAGATTTATAGTGGTATTTTCATGATATATAAAATTGATAAGATATAAAATGTAGGTGAATGGTATTTCATTTTTATAAAAGGGGAAAATTTATATTTTAATGTGTAGCATAAGGCTAGTGTATTTAAGGAAAATATGGCTTAATGCATAAAGTTGTGAAAGTATTAATAAATAGTGTGATAAAACCCTTTTTGTAAAGAAAATAAAGGAAGTGAGGAAATGAGTGAATAAGATGATTTTGCTTAATGAAACAAAATATTAGCACTTAGGGTAAATTTTCCATTCGAAAGTAAGTTTGGTTTAGTTTCGTATTTCAGGCAAAATTTTGCGAGGTGTGGTTTTATTTTCTGAAAGGTACACGTTTGAGAGATATTTTCGTTTTTTCATACAAACTAGAGAATAAATAGTAGAAAAAAAAGAAGTTTTTTATGCAGTAAGACACTGTAAATGTGAGATAAAGTCAAGTTTTAAGCGACGGGTTAGACATAGCTAAATGTAAAATTTTCGAATGGGTTTGAAACATTCATTTTTTTGGCAGGAAATGTATAATTTTCTGTAACTTGCAATTAATGAGGTATTTTAATATGTTGGATGATTTTTTTTTTCTTTGGATAGAAATTTTTTAGTTTTGATGATGTAATTTAATTATGAAAATTTGTGTGATATTGTTTGGTTTTGAGTTTTGGATTTCATGGTATATGAAACAAGTTTTTTTTAACGTAAAGTGGCCTTTGGCAGTAAAGTTTGTATATGTTAAGGAATAAAGTTTTATAGGTAAGGGAGTAAAATTTTATACATTTTTACTTTCATGTTCATGCATTTAGAAATTTTGCATTTTGTTTTAAAATATTTTGTTCTCGGAGGGAGAGAAGAATAAAGTGCATATTGGCTAGGTCTCTTGGTGGTAACTTTGCCGTCACTAAGGCCAGTATATATATATATATTTTGTATTTTGTATAAAAATTATTCATAATACTGTTGAAGCAGTTTGCACAGCACGAAAACTCCAAGGTGATGCGCACGGAAGGTGCTATATGACATGTACAGTTGAACAATTGGCATCTCGGGTCAGCAGGTGACCGGATGTTGGCACATGCCAACATTATATAAACAATTTTTGATGACTGAATACGGCATTGTAATATGTCGATATGTCTTTCAGATCAGCACAGAGTCAATTACTATGTTGGTTTTCCTCTACGGACGGAGTGCAGAAGATTCCACAGGTGTTTGTTTTTTTCCTCTACGGACGGGGTGCAGAAAGTGCACGATACCACACGAAAGAACGGTGTCCTGCACTGTGAGGGGTGACTGCGTTCTTTTCAGTACTGATGTTAAAACTGTCACAATACGCACACTGGTCATAAAAATATGTAGGAAGTGCTACACAATGAGTTACAGTCCTTGCGGTTATAGAGCGTTTTTTTCATCAGCCATGTTTCAGTCAATGCCAAGTACAGGACGTGTAAACATTTCTGGGCACAGACATTCCTTACGTTACAAGCAATTTACATGTTCCAGTTATATATATTGGGAAAATTTGCCCACGTTCCTAGCAATGTACAAGTGCCAGCCATTGTATACAGAACAGGCAAATACACGTTTCCTGTGATTTCTACCGTCTGATTTCTACTGTTTCCGTGATTTTTACCGTACAGTTCTATTTTTTACAATGCATACATTTCCACGTTTCCAGTTTTCTACAGTTGTCCACGTTCCAGTTTTCTACGGTTCCAGATTGCAGTCAATTTATACGGTCAGACAGCGGACTTGGTGTTTCATGTGTGGTTTTCTGTTTACGGAGAGGTAAACCAAAGACACTCTCATCTATACCTTGTAAACAGCTACTGTGGTGATAAACTTGCAAATTTGGTGGACAATTTGCAAAACTTTTTGATGGACAATTTGCAAAAAACTTTTGGAATACAAAAAAAAAAAAAAAAAAAACATTATCAGTGAGAAAAAAGTATTTTAGTTTGAGGGACTTTTACAGCCTAGTGCAACATAAGCAACAAACTCTCTGTTTTGTTGAAGTCACCATTTTGTTTTATATTTTTATTCACCATGATTGTTTTATATTTTTATTTTATTTTATTGTGTCTATATGGACAATTGTGTTTTTTATATGCAATATGATGTTTTTCTATGTGTTTGATTATACTATAGGAGGAAACTTCTGTTTTCAGAGGTTGGTTCTTAGGGGCTGGAAGAAAAGCAGAGTGCACTCCAGCACATTTTGATTTTTCTTTATGATTTTGATTGTAAAATTTTTTGTATTTTGATTTTAAATTTTTTAAATTTTTAAATTTTTGGATTTTTGATGTTTTAGTGGGGAAATGGAGGTATTTTTGGAAAAGCATATTGCGCCCCAGCATATGGTAATTTGCTTAATGTTTTTTGATGGTAAAATTTTAAAAATATTTTAAATTTTTGAAATTTTGAAATTTTAATTTTTGGATTTTGGATTTTTTTAATGGGGAAATGGAGGTATATTGTCGCATGGTAAACCCATGAGCCAATATTTTCGGGAATGCGACCTAGAGTCTTCTTATTTATTTTTGGGGGTCAGCCTTTTCGTTCGGCCATCTGCACTCGAAATAGAAAACCAGGATGTCGAAGTTTCTTTAGATCTCGTATTCGTACCGAAAGATTTTAACGTGCGGCTTTTTCGGACAGATCTTAGGGTTCTCGGCTAGTTTGAATTAGTTGGCCGAAAGAGTATCGGTTTCGCAGGGGCTTGAAAAGGGGCTTTTGTTTCTTGGGGTCTAAAAGCCAATGGCGTTGCTTTGGGGTCAAGGGGTTAAGACCCTGAATCCAATGGGATGTTTGTGTGCGCCTCAGGGGCGTGTTTTAAAATCTTGGAGAGAGAGAGTTTTCAGAATTTAAAAAAGGAGCGAGGAGAAGGGACTGTGTGGTGTTTGAAAAAAGTCGGCTCCCAATCATGGTCCTCTGTAAAGAGAGATGCTGCTCAACTGCCAGTAATGTTGGTGAGTTCCACATTTAAGGGCCTGTGCCTGATTTGTATCTTTTATCTCTCTCTCCGGGTTAAGGATATTTAAATATTTCATAGGGATGTTTTAAGCTTAACTTTTAATTACCATCTTTTCAACTTTAGTCTATGAGACTATATACACTTTCGTTTTGTTTATCTTAATTTGATATACTTTCCATTTTTGAATATGAGAAGTGGTCTTTTAAATACTTTGAATCAATGTCATGTAAATATTTATATAGTGTAAATAAATTATTGTTTTATATATACACACGGCCTTATTCTTTTTCGCGCTCTTACCGGGCGTGTCCTAAAAAGGAAGTTACCTTAGGACAAATGGGTCTATTTTTTAATTCATTTTATGATTATTTGGATTAAATATATAACTATGTTTATTTAAATTTACTTAAACTAATGAATATATTCATATTACCGATTAATGTATTTTTAAATCCTGATCACTTCTATAGTTTCAAAAATTATAAAAGTACAATCCTGCACATTATTTTCCCTGCCCGCTTTTGAAAATAAAAATCGCCAAGCGAGCAATAACGCGCCAAATCTGGTAGACGTACTTTGTTTACATTGTAGTTTAGTTCGTCCAACTTACGAGCGCTAGTGTCTATGCGACATCCCATATTAAAAATGTTGCCATAGGGTCCTATGGGAGTGAGCTTTCTGAATATAGTATTCTGTGGAGGGACCTGCTTAAACTGGGCTCAAGAGCTCCATAACAATGGGGTACTGTACTCTTCATGAATGAACCACGGTGTGGTGTACAGAGTGATTCCTGACAGTTACTGGTCTGGAGAATATTTGGAACTCGCTATCACGCCAGTAGCATCCGTGAAATGGATAACACACGAGTCCACTGGAATTGCATTGTCGGCTAGAACATAGAATCTGAAACACTACTTCGTATGGAATGTCGGCGTGGTGGCCGAACGGTCAAGGCGAACGTTTCCAAGCGATCGATCGGCCGCCATGTTGTGGGTTCGAGTCCCACGTAAGACATGGATGTTGTGTGCGCAGTGTGTTCCGACCCCCTCTGGTGCGCCTGGGGCAACGTCCCAGGACGGCGAAATGGTTCACGATTCCGGCCGAATATAGGGCGAATGACGAAGAGTCTAGTGCCTGGCCATTTGAAAAAAAAAAAAAACTTCGTATGAAATGGCTATCGAAATTACCTGACTTGAATGCCATTGAGCATGTATGGTACATGCTTGCGATATGTTTAAGTTCTCTCCATGACCATCCCCTGAACCTTTATGAGCTACGAGCATGTCTGCTCCGTGAATGGTCACAGATACCCAAAACCGCCATAGATTATCTTATTCTTGCCATGTGTTTTCGTTTTTCTCTATTATGTAATTATTTATTGATAATTTTCTTTGCATTTCCCCATGCTAGTGTCTTGTTATACTCCATAATCTGTGAATGTTTCAATGAATTCGAATAAATACTTTTCTTTTTATCTACTTTCTTCACTTTATTGCTTAAGTTTTGAACATAAGTGTGTTTAAATTGACAGTTGAACGTATATAGTGTATCAAAAGAGCACATTTAAAGCGTATTACGGCCACACGTAGGGTATAAGGCGTATTGGGGTGAATAAAAGGATATATGTATAGCATATCAAAATAACTTATTTAGAGATTATCAAAGGAGCTTATACACCCACGCATAAGGCAAAATGCATATTTAGAATGTACTATGCAGTCGTGTTAAGGTGTAGCATTCAACATTAAAATTTCTAAATAACTTGTGAAATACTTTCCTTAGAACTCGCACGATTCTTCACTTGTTCTCGGGGGTAGAGAAACCCGATCGTGGTAAGTCCGGCATAAGACACTCGCACCATTATTAAAAACACACAACTCTTTATTCATACGTACATTGCTTACAATTTATCTCTCTCCTATACCTTTCACATCTTACATTTATCTAAATCGAGAGCACATTCCGGCTTAACCGCTCTACCCAATCATAATCACAGACAAACAAAATTAGCATAACCGGAAAGCGTCGTAGCGCCATTTATAACAATGAGGAGAGATAATTAAATTCTCAACAACCACCTCACATCCTCTAACATTTGATGCAGAATCCTTATCTAATCTCTATCTACCCGGGCCTACCGAGTTGCACTCGGTAGGCCCGGGTTCGATTCCAGTCACTGCCAAAACTGCCGCCGTGTTCACGCGGAGTACGATCACGTTAAACATGTGGGTCCGTAAGTCCTTCCGAGAGGTTGGTGGTAGGGGAAGGAGGGTACGGTCCCTGTGGATGCCTCCCCCTCTGGGTTCCGGTCTAAATTGGGTGGCACTTCCCGGCTGTCCAAACTTTACACCTTTACCTTACACCTTTCTGGTAGGTCGGACGGTCTGGGTCTCAACAACAACACATTTTTGTAACGACTTTGACTTTCTTTATGAATTAAATTTAAATAAATAAAAAAAAATGAGTGGCATCAAGTCGGAATAGGGTTTAATTATCGTCTTCATCATTAAAGATATTCTTTGCTTTAAAATGTGGCTAGAAAGTAAACAATGGATCAAAAGCTATATTTTTTCGCTTTCCGAAGAGAAATACGCTTACTAAATTATAATACTCTTATTCGATTATTAAAAAAAGATGTGAAAAGCATGGTTTTAATATTTCTACACGTAAATTAAGTGGCATAATTAATAAAAAAGGAAAGAAACGTCAAAGTTTACATTTGACTGGGAAAAAGGTAGAAAATGCATACCCAACAATGATTGGTTCAGAGAAAACAAGGAAAGTTTTGCTAAAGATTTTATGGTTACTACTGGATTCTCTTATAACGGAAAACTTAAAATAAGGAAAGTAGAAAAAAAATGTTAAAATTAACTCGGATTATTATCAGAAATATGTTTTAACACTTGTTTTCAAAAAAGACATTCCATTATTTTACTCAAACAATCTTCACTGTGTTAATTTCCGTCAGGATAAGGCTACCAGCCATACCTCTAAATTTACTGCTATATTTTTTGAAAAAATGAGAAATGAAACCGGAATTGAGGCTAATCCATTTAAATGCATCCCACCCAAGTCCCCCGACCTGTCGCCTATGGATTACTGTACATTTGGACTTTTAAAACAAGCTCTTTACAAGCAGACCTGTCTCATGGATTACTGTACATTTGGACTTTTAAAACAAGCTCTTTATAAGCAGCATCCCAAAACATTGGATGGACTCTGGAAGATTAATCAACCTTGATATTTTAAGAAAAGCTTTTTTATCTTGGAAATCAAGATGTAATATGATAGTTCAACAAAAGGACTATCAAATTGAACATATTAGAAAATAAAATTCTTTGTTTATATATATATATTTTTTCAAAATCGTTACAAAAATGTGTGAACACTCTCTGTAGACGTCCCAAGTAAAATAAATGACAATTTTTGCATCGGAAATAAAAAAAAAGAACTGGAAGTAGAAATCCATAGTGAACCTCCAACCCCCTCCAAAATTTGATGCTAATTTCAAATCAGTCATCATCTGAGCTCTATCTATAGCGGAACCCAAGAAATAGATGCTTCAGGGAAACATTTTTCCAAGAAAATGTAGAAATTTTTGCCACCAATAAAACTTATTACATAATATAGCGCTACGTCGATTAAACAAATTCCAAGGGACTAGCATACATACTCGCTAAATTGAGGTACTCCTGCGTAAAACTGAAATCTTACCATTAGATGTGTTTTAAAATTTGTTGTGGTTTCGAAAGTCCCATTTGTAATCGCACATTTTGGTTTGCATAATTCGCATTCCACCTTACTACTCTACTATCATCAATGGTAGATATCACTTTAAAAGATTTTCCATCTAATACTTCCAAAAATTTATTTGCATCATTTCCATCTTTTCTCATGTCTTTGCAATAACTAATTATATTGCATCTCTTTAATTTACTTAGAATGTATATACAATGCATAGTAGAGCCATATGCTCCTGTTTTTACAAAGAATGGAACTTCAAGCTCTCTTGTCCCTTTTCTTTATACATCGACAGGAACAGGGGTGGATTGGCACCATCAAACTGGCCCGGGCAAATGATCTGTGCGGCCCATATCAGTTATTTACTACAACTTTTTCTCATGTGTCTTTCAAGGGAAAACTAATGTTCCACGATAAAAAAAAATAAAAATAAAATCCGACGTGGGAAGCACATGACTTTCCCTACAGACTCAAATTAATTTTGTTGTTTTTTATTTTATGATACATTAAATTGGGTTTAATTGCCAAGAATAACATAGATACATTTCTGATATTATGTCTAATTGGATTTTTAATGCATGTTCGTTTCATTTGGTAACTTAAGGCATTTCAAAACGTCTTCAGCTCCTGAAAATGCAGAAAAAATAAAAATTAATAAATAACTCGAGAACGGTTCTTCCTAGAGTCATTGGGTCAGTCTTATATTAGCTTTGTTGCAAACGTTACATTCAAAATTAGATTAATACATTTCAGCAATTTTAGTCATTTATTTCAGATTTTCACGCCCCTCAGGGGTTCACTTCTTTAGTGAATACGGGTGTTGCAATCCCGAGGTACCTTAGCAATCCTTTTCTTTCCTTTTCTCTTTCTCTCTCTTTCTTTTTCCTTCTCCTTTTTTTTTGTCTATCCTCCTTTCCCCTTCTTTTTTGTTTTGTTCTCCTTTTGTGTTTTGTGTTTCTTGTCCCTCTCAGCTGCTGGTGTCATCAATGCCGAGCCCTTAGTAAACATCACATCTGCTCTATGGGCCCTAGTACCACTCTTCGGCCTCTGCCGTAAGGTACACCGTTTGGGCTCGGGAATGGGTTCATGTGGGTGTGATGCGAAAAGGGTAGAGCTGCGTGCACCAGTAGTTTTGCTTTTGAGAAACGTTTGCAGTAAACGGTTCCAGAGGTGAGTCCCTTGGTTGCGTTGGTTGGATGGTGGAGAGTGTTTCATATCGAGAAATCCCCCGTGGATCCTTGCTGGTCCATGGGCCCTGTGCACCAGGTGCACGTTATGGCCCGCTCTCCATCATCTGGCTTTGCGAATGACTCCGGCGGTTACACTTGGCACGTTAGAAAAGTGTGGGGAAACGGAGCCTGGCGGGGGCTCCGATTGAACTGGAAGGAATCCGTGGTTTTTCATTTAGTGGTTACAAGCATGGAGAATTCGAGAATGCTTTTGGCCTCGGATTCTTCATGCTTTTCAAGTGAAAATTCTAATGCTTCCTTGCCTTCCAAGGCAGGATCTCTTAATTGGGCGGATAGAGTGGATACCTCTAGCGTTTCCGTATCCTTGGGACATAAAACTAATGATAGTAGTATGAACGTAAATACAGGTATTTTACAAAGAACTAATGAAATAGATAATCATAAAATGACTACAACTGAAGCAAAGTATTTCGTTATGAAAAGAATAGATGGATCATTCAATAACGTTTCACCCTTTTTGATTCAAAAAGGAATACTCAGTACTGTTGGAGAAGTGGAAACTATAAAGAAGCTCAGATCTGGTGACTTGTTAGTTAAAGTTTTGTCTACCGCACAAGCTAAAAATATACTTTTATTGAAAACCCTCGCAAATATTCCCGTGTCCGTGACTGCCCATAGTACATTAAACTTCTCTCGTGGGGTTATTTCAGAACCAGACCTTACACATATACCTGAAACTGAAATCCTTGACAATCTAAAAGACCAAAAAGTTAGCTCTGTACGACGAATCTCTGTAAGACGAGATGGAACAATGTTTCCAACAAAACATCTTATACTGACTTTTGACACCCCAGTCTTACCTAAATATTTAAAAGTAGCCTACCTCAGATGCCCAGTACGGCCATATGTGCCAAACCCATTAAGATGCTTCCACTGTCAGAGATTTGGACATCCAAAAACTTCCTGTCGTGCTCCTAAAGTGGTGTGTGCACGCTGTGCAGAACACGGACATGACAGTGAGGGATGTACATCTACCCCAAAATGTGTTAATTGCGAGGCTGAACATCCATCTTATGCCCGCTCATGTCCAAAATGGGTTTTTGAGAAAGAAATTCAAACTCTAAAAATATCCAGTAATATTACTTACCCAGAAGCACGTAAACTGATTGAAGCAAGAACACCAAAAATAGGCATATCATACTCAACTGTTGTCAGAAACAGACAAACAAAATCTGCTGGCATACAAACTGAAGTTACATCAGTAGGCACACAAACCGAACCTGACTTCAACTTTATGCAATTAATCCCTAACCAACAAACTAACGAAACAAAACCTGTCCCTTCTGTAAACACTGCTGTTTCAAGTACTAAACAAAAGCAAAAAACTTCAATCCCATTAGCCACTTTCAGACCTGCTTTCACACAACAAAAAGCTGCAGTAGTAAGTACCAGTGGAAAAAAAGGAGTTAATACTTTAGAAGAGAAAACAAAAACAAACAAAAAACATAAATTAAAGAATACTAGAGACAGTCCTTTGGAGAAAAAATCCGTCAAAAAAAACAAACATTCACGAAAATCATAGCCAAGATGATGACGAAGTACAACTGTGTGCTTCCGAGGATGAAGGGATGATAACAGATGTGTCATCCTCTTCCTCTACTCAGAAAAAAGAGACCACCTCCCATCGGCCCAAAAAAAAAACCTGAATATGGCTTTTTTGCTATCTTGGAATTGCCGTGGGTTGCAGAACAAGTCGGTGGAGATCAAGAATTTAATTAATACTTTCCAACCTATTTGTGTTTGCCTTCAAGAGACTATGCTAAAATCTAGCAGTAATTTTAATATTAAAAATTTTAATTGTATCCGTAAAGATTTTAATATGAACAGTAGAGTATCTGGGGGAGTTGCTTTGTTAGTCTCACAAGACTACCCTTCTTCCATATTACAACTCACCACAAATCTACAAACTGTTGCTGTTCGGATCCATGTAAATAGATTGATTACTGTATGCTGTATTTACTTACCACCAAATGATCACATAAATTCTAGAGAACTTGATAATTTGATTCGCCAACTTCCTGCACCATTTGTGATACTCGGTGACTTTAATGGCCACAATCCCCTTTGGGGAAGTCTAGACACAAATTGCAGAGGACAACAAATTGAGCAATGTGTCAGTGATCACAATTTATGCATTTTTAACAATAATGAATGCACCTATTTTCACCAACCTAGTAGGACTTTTCACAGTATTGACCTTGCCATCTGTTCTCCCTCTCTCCTTCCTTACTGGAATTTTGCAGTTGATAAAGATCTTCACAATAGTGACCACTTCCCTATCATGCTCTCTAACAGTCAATTCAGATCGACTATAAAACCATCTCAGTACATATTTTCAAAAGCTGATTGGGCGAAGTTTACTTCCCTAGCTCTGATCACTGATGAAGCTATTCAAAGCATTGACATTGATACAGCTGTAGAAAATGTTACAGATATCCTTATAGAGGCTGCGGATGCTGCAATTCCAAAACGTGCAGGTAATATATCTAAGCATCGTTTCCCTTGGTGGAGTGACGAATGTCGTGAGGCTTATAAAAAGCAAAAGAAAGCTTGGTCAATTTTCAGGAGGTCTCCTACCACTGAAAACCTAACTGCATTTAAACATGCAAAAGCGTTTGCTCGCAGGATACGCAGAAGAAGGCAGAAAGAGTCATGGGAAAAATATGTTAGTGAAATAACATCTTCCACTTCTAGTAAAATTCTATGGGGGAAAGTCAAAAAGTGTACAGGGAATTATAGTAATCACTCCATAGCCATTCTAAATCATAATAGCACAACTATAAGTTCGCCATATGACATTGCAAATGAAATTGCCAAAGAATTTGCAAATATTTCAAATGCATCAAATTACTCTGAACCGTTTTTAAAACACAAACTTCAGTCTGAAAATAAACCTATTGTTTTCCCAGAAGCTAGAAACTTACCTTATAACATGCACTTTACAATGTCAGAGTTGGTGACTGTTTTGTCCCAAACACACAGAACTTGCAGTGGACCTGATAAAATTAGCTATCTCATGCTTAAACACCTCTCCCATTACTCCTTATTGAACCTCTTATACCTGTTTAACAGAATTTGGCATGAACATAAATTCCCTAGGTCATGGCAAAGAGCCATCACAATTCCCATTTTAAAACCAGGTAAGGACCCTCAAAGCCCTTTAAGTTATCGGCCTATAGCTCTCACAAGCTGTGTATGTAAACTTCTAGAAAAAATGGTTAATGCCAGGCTTGTACACTTTTTAGAGAGTAACAAGTTATTCTCACCCCACCAAAGTGGCTTTCGTCGAGGTAGATCTACCATTGATAATCTTACCTCATTAGAATCACAAATTAGGACTGCCTTTCTTAGGAGAAATCATTTAGTCTCAATTTTTTTTGATATTGACAAAGCCTATGATCGAACATGGCGCTACGGTATTATTAAGGACATTTATGATTTTAATCTAAAAGGTAATCTTCCTATTTTTATTCAAAACTTTTTATCACACAGGACATTCCAAGTGCGCATTGGTTCAACACTCTCACGCACACACGTACAAGAGGAGGGTGTGCCACAAGGAAGTGTCTTGAGTGTGACACTCTTTAATATAAAAATAAATAGTCTTTTAAACAGTTTGCCAGTGTCTGTCCATAAAAGTCTGTATGTGGATGATCTGCAAGTTGCCTACCAAGCTCACGATATGCGTACTGTGGAAAGACAATGTCAAGCCGCCGTAAATAACATCTTACGATGGGCAAATGTGAATGGGTACGGGTTTTCCACTCAAAAGACTTGTTGTGTTCATTTCACCAGAAAACGTGGTATCCACTCACCCCCAGAAATCTTTATGGGAGGTGTAAAGATTGCTGTAGTAGAGGAAATAAAATTTCTAGGGGTTTGGTTCGATAAAAAGCTTACTTTCTTGCCCCACATCCAGAAACTGCGAAATAAATGTGAGAAAGCTCTTAACATCTTAAAAGTCCTCTCAAATACTAAATGGGGTGCAGATTTTACTTCCATGCTTCGCATCTACAGAGCTGTTATTCGGTCAAAACTAGATTATGGTTCTGTGTATGGATCAGCACGAACATCAGTGCTAAAAAAGCTTGATCCAATTCACCATAAGGCATTACGTATATGCTCAGGAGCCTTTAGGACATCTCCAGTTCAAAGCATATATGCTGTCTCTAATGAGCCATGTTTACAATTAAGGCGTGAACAGCTGGCACTGAATTATTATTTTCGTATCATGTCCGTACATAACCATCCGTTACAACGTGCATTCCTTGATGATCATTATGATCGACTGTATGACCACAGACCTTCATGCATTCCTATTTTTGGCAAGCGGATACGCAATATAGTAGAAACTACCCCTTTAGTAGAGCTTTATGTTCGAAAAACAAAGTTTTTTGAAACACCTCCATGGTATGTTAACAATTTCACCTTTCTCAACCCTTTTTGTAATTTTACGAAGACTAACACCATTCCGGCTATTTATGTGCAATTGTTTGCTGAACATAGGAATCTGTATAAGGAGTTTACTCCTGTTTTTACAGATGGTTCCAAAGCAGGAGATTACGTTGGTCTAGCTTATGTTTGCAACAATACTATAAAGTCTTATAAACTACATGCATCTTGCTCTATTTTTACAGCTGAGATTATGGCTATTTACCAGTCCCTAATCTTCATCTCTTATCAAAAGTCCAAAAAGCACATTATATATACTGACTCATTGAGTTCATTACAGGTTTTATCATCGAAGAGAGCTATGAATTACCACATTGCCTCTGATATCCTTAAGTATGAGCATCGTCTGAAGGAGCAAGGATACCATACTAAATTCTGTTGGGTCCCAGGACATGTTGGCATCAAAGGAAATGATTTAGCAGACATTGCTGCTAAATCAGCTACTCAAACTTTGAGTCTGACTATCCCTTTGACCGACATCAAACAATTTGTTCTAAAAAATATTCATGACAAATGGCAGTATTCCTGGAATCAGCAAGCTGATAATAAGTTGCTCGAGATAAAGCCCTTAGTACAAAAATGGACTAGTTTCCAATGTAGGAAACTGGATGTAATTTTAACTCGTTTGCGCATTGGTCACACTCGTTTTACTCACAGGCATTTACTTTTAGGAGAAATTGAACCCCTTTGTAATGTTTGTCAAACCGCAGCAAGTGTAAAACATATTCTAATTACTTGTCCTAAATATAAACAGTTTCGTTTTAAACATTTTAAAACGTATACTCTAACTTTGACGGAATTGATTGGAGAAAATCCTCATTCAGGGATTTTTCCATTCTTATTAGACATTGGGTTTTACCATCATATTTAAATTCACTTCCTATCACCTTTTAAACTTTTTTCATCTTGTTTCCATCATTAACCCTCTTGCATTGTCTTGTGTTTGTCATACAACTTTTTAGATTATACATTTGTTTTTATTCTTTACCTTTATCTGTATTTTAGTACCATATGTCCGGCGCAGCATATCCTCTTTGGATCTTGTGCCAAAAATCCTAAATCAACCAACCAATCAGATTTTCACGATCTTTAGCGGGCTATTTCGTAAGAAAGGATCGGTTATATTTGCAATCATGCCAAAATGTAATCAGCATCAGGATAACTCTCAAGCAACTTAACTCTTAAATGTTAAAAAATTTCATCAAATAGATGTTTAACTGCAGTTAAAATCGTCTTCAGCTCCTCAAAATTTAAAACAACTTAAATATCGCGAGAATGGTCCATCTTAGAGTAATGGAGTTGGTCTTTCGTCGTCAAAAATTATGTATAAAATGAGCATTTAATTGATACATTTTAACATATGCAGTCTTTTATTTTTGATTTTAAATATTTTTGCGGGCCATTTCGCAAACAAAGCAGATTTTATTTTTCTTCCGAATCGTACCAAAATGAAATCAGCACCACGGTAATTCACACGGGACTTATCTACCAAATTTTGTGAAATTTGGTCAATTAGTTTCTTAGCTAGAGTGGACACGTACTATTTTTGCGGGCCATTTCGCAAAAAGAAAAAGTCTCTTTTATCTCGAATTGTACCAAAATCTAATCGATATATAGCAGCCTTAGTGAGAGGGGACATGGGCTTTTGCGCCCGCTACGCAGTCGCAGAACTTGCTAAAAAACTGGTTGCTATATTCAGTGATAGCTAGCGGGCTTTGCCTGCTAGTAAATCCATTAAAATATATTCAAGAAAGATTATTTATTCGTGTGTACAGCTATTAATATAAGTGAGAATCCACTCGCATTGAGTACAGCGAGTTAAGTCGTTTTAGTATTTGTGCTTTTCCTGATCAGGCTCTCCGATAGATTAATTAGGATAACCGGTGTATCAGGTTTCTGGCTCAGTGATCGTGTCGTCTGATTCCAATTCTTGAGGCCGTGGGTTCGAATCCAACCCCTCGCATCGAGTATAGTGAGTTTTGGCGGTGCTTTTAATGATCAGTCTCTCCGTTAAGTTTAACTATATTAATTTGGATCGCATGTGAGCTGGCTGGCTCAGTAGTCATGTTGTATGATTCCACTTCCAGAGGCTGTGGGTTCGAGTCCGACCACTCACATTGAGTATGACAAGTTAAATCTTTTTGGTGTCTGTGTTTTTAATGATCAATCTCTCCGATAAGTTTTAAAAGATTAATTTGTATCATCGGTACTAGAGCTGGCTGACTCGGTGCTCATATTGTATGATTCCAAAGTTTGTAGGTTCGGGTCCATCCTCTCGGATAGAGTACAGCGAGTTGCGTTGTTTTGGTATCTATGCCTTTTCTGATCAGTCTCTCTCTCCGTTAATTTTGAATAGATTAATTAGGATTTGAATATGGGAACTAGTTAAAGTTGACTCAGTAGTCACACTGACTGTTTCCAATTCCAGAGACTTTGGGTTCGAGCTCGTCCACTCGCATTGAATTATCGAGTTGAGTCGTTTTGGTATCTTTTCCTTTCCAAATCAATCTCTCCATTAAGATTTATTTGGATTGTAGTTATGTGAGCTGGCTGGTTCAGTGGTGATGCTGTCTGATTCTAATTCCTGAGGCTGATTCTAATTCCTGAGTCCATCTATTCGCGATTGAGTGTCGCAAGTTGAGTCATTTTAGCATCTGTTTTCTGACCAGTCTTTCCGGTAATTTTAAATAGATTAATTAAACTTAATAATACATAGAACCGATTTTACATTTTTATTTTGTGTAACAGCTGATATTTTCTGGATGAGTTAAAGGTTAATATATAGGGTGGCCATAATTAAAATAGAGATGTAGAGCCGGTAAGTAGAGCCGGATGGTGAGAAAACTGTTGGGCCAAACTCAACCAAATTTGCAGTAAATACTATTTAGATCATCGGGTTTTGATTTTTAAACGAAAAAAAAAAGTTCGGATTTTTACCACCACGGGCCAAAGTGGCTCTGTAAGGTCCATTTTTGGAGTAAAATAGGCATAGGAAGTACAGAAAGTCAACATTTTATATGCATTTTGATATTGGCATCACATTTTACGTTCACATTTGCACTTACATTTTATCAAACATTTTAACAATCATGTCTCTCATACGCAGTAGTGCGTTGTAGTAAATATGCAGATTTTCAGGGAGAAAAGAGGTGGTAATGCAAAACGTTATGCAAATTTTAGTCAGCTGACGCTGACGGCATTAGTACGTACTACTAGCTTTGAGGATATAAGGAAAACGGAAAAAATGTGTCTGAATCAATGATGGGCTACATTTTTATGATTGTGCTTTGCTGTTAAAAGTTTGTTATGATAACATTACGTGATCGTGCTTTGCTAATAAAACTTTACTACCAAACAATTGAAAATGTTTCTGTTGCCCTTCGAGAACATCGAAGGTTGAAGAGCCTAAAGAAAAGTCCAATGACTATCACAGGTTTGCGGAAAAGGTTTTGCGTTTTGAAAATTCTGAAACTTTACAAGTGTTATCAGAACGAGAGTGTAAACCTATAAGGAATGAAGAACTTCATACAGTTGCAACTGCCATAGAGGATCCAACAGCTGGATCTAGCAGTGCTCGGACAACATCCAAGCAACTGGATATGCCGTATTATACGGTATGGAAAATCATGCGTAAATTGCTAAAATTTTACCCATACAAAATCAGCCACACTCAACAGTTGCTTCAAGGAGATGCAGAAGTTCGCTTGAACTTTTCTCTGACGTTCCTAGCTCGCATGGAAGTCGACGAATCATGGCCTTGGAAAATCTTGTGGAGTGATCATTTTCATCTGAACAGAACAGTAAACACGCAGAATTGCCACTTTTGAACCTTCATGCGTTTCAGGAGATTTCTTTGCATTCTCCGAAAGGAACAGTTTGGCGTGGCTTTACTGTCTCATTCATCATAGGTCCGTATTTTTTCCATGAGAACAACATCAATTGGTCCAAAGACTTGTTCCGTCAATGCTGAGAGGTATTGAACAATGCTGCTGAACTTAGTTATTCCGCAACTTCAACAGCGTGGATATCTTGAATATATGATATTTATGCAGGATGGAGCACCCTCTTATATTAGACTGCGCGTACAGGACTTCCTACGACAGCATTTTACTACAGTGCCTAGAAGAAATAGTGTGTCGACCGCCTATACCTCCCAATGCTGGGAGCTGTTCCTGAAAACCGCCTCCGCCAGATGGCTCTGGTCTCGAATAAGAGATCAAAAGCTGAGGAGTTAACATTGAAACTAATTGGAATTTAATGCAAATGAAATGGCCGATATCTTTGGAAATAACTGAAGAATTTGTGTGAAATTTGATATGATTATTGCAAGTGGTATACACAAAAAGTCAATTGATTTTCAGAGAGATTGAGCTAAGGATATATTTGTATTTTTAAAATTTTATTTAACATGATCTGGTGTTCGTTCAAACTTTTAAGGCCCAAAATAATCAAGTTCATTCATCACAGTAACGTGAAATTCGGTATGACGTTTTCTCTTGTGGTACATTTTAGTTCTTTCGATTTTAAAGATTATCGGGCTAGCCTGTCCTGCGCCCGCCATAGGACTTTACCCGTTTTTAGAGAATAACTCGAAAATCGAAGAAAGTAGGAAATCTAAATTTAGTATATCGTTTTCTTTTGGGGTATATTTTAATTCTTTCAATTTTGAAGGAGGTATCGTTTTTGGGAAACGTTTTTGTATCGGGTTAGCCCGTCATGGGACCGCCTTAGAAATTCACCCGTTTTTGCGGAATAATTCGAGAACAGGTGTATCTAAAAATTCGAAGTTTAGCATATCTTTGTCATTTGCTGTATATTTTAACTCTTTGGATTTAAAACCTTATCGGGCTATCCCGTCCTGAGCCCAGCAAAAGAAATATACTCATTTTTTGAGAATAACTCAAAATTCTGAGCATCTAGAATGTCTAAATTTAATATATCATTGTTCTTTGGGGTATATAACATTTCATCGTATTTCGAACCTTATTGGGCTAGCCCGTCTTAAGCCCGCCATAGAAATTTAATCGCTTTTCAAGAATGACTCGAAAATCGGAGTAGCTAAAAAATGTAAATTTAATATATAATTTCCCTTTGGATAGATTTTAATTTAGATTTTGAACCTCATCGGGTTAGCCCGTCTTGGGGCCGCTGAAGAGTGCATTCGTTTTTGAAAAATAACTCGAGAACCGAAGTAGCTAAAAATTCCAAGTTTAACATGTCGTTGGCTTTTGTGGTATATTTAAGTTTCTTCGGATTTAAACTTTATCGGGCTAGCTCGTCCTGGGCCCGATATAGGAATACACCGGTTTTTTTTTAAATAACTGGAAAATCGGAGCAACTAGAAAATATAAATTTAGTATTTCCTTATCTTTTGAGGAATACTTTAATTTATTCGATTTTGAACCATATCGGGCGAACCCGTTTTGGGCCCGCTTTAGAAACTCACTTTTTGGGGGGAATAACTCCAGAAACGGAGTATCTAAAAGTTCCAAGTTTAGAATGTCGTTCTCAATTGCGGTATATCTTAACTCAATGGATTTAAAACCTTATCGGGCCAGTCTGTCCTGGGCCGAGCAAAAAGAATGTACTCGTTTTTTAGGAATAACTCCAAAACTGTAGCAGTTCGAATGTCTAAATTTAGTATATCATTGTTTTTTAGGGTATATTTTATTTCTTTGGATTTTGAACCTTATTGGGCTAGCCCGTCTTGGGCCCGACATAGTAATAATGTACTCATTTTTCGAGAATAACTCGTAAATCGGAGCAGCTAAAAAATCTAAATTTAGTATATCATTTTCTTTTGGGATTTATCATAATTTATATTTTGAACCTCATTGTGCTAGCCCGTCTTGAATCCGCCTTAGGAATGAGCTCGTTTTTGATGAATAACTCGAGAACCGAAGTAGCTAAAAATTCCAAGTTTAGCATGCTATTGTGTTTTATGGTATATTTCATTTTTTCGATTTTGAACTTTATTCAGCTAGCCCGTGCTGGGCCCGCCATAGGAATATACTCATTTTTTTAGAGTAACTCAAAAACCGAAGCAGATAGAAAATCCAAATTTAGTATATTAATTCCTTTTGGGGTAGAATTTAATACTTTCGAATTTGAACCGTTTATTTGTTTCAAATGCAGTTGCTTATTCGTAATTAGTGGCGTAGGCATGGAAGAGCGGATGTGTGATAAAAAATATCATTTTCCGAACAATTACATTAGTTCTCAAAATTGTTCATATTTAAAAAAATGAATTTTGCACTATAAGCACCATTCGATCATCGACACCCCTTCTTTCAAAGATCCATAGTTAATTTCTAAGGTGGGCCCACAACGAGTTTGCCCGATACCGTCCAAAATCGAAAGAATTAAAATATACCCTAAACGAAAAGGATATATTAAATTTAGATTTCCTACTTTCTCTGATTTTCAAGTTATTCTCTGAAAACAGTACAGTCCTATGGCGGGTCCAGGACGGGCTAGCCTGATAATCTTCAAAATCGAAAGAACTAAAATGTACCACAAGAGAAAACGGCATACCGAATTTCACGTTACTGTGATGAATGAACTCGATTATTTTGGACTTGAAATAAAATTTTAAAAATACGAATATATCCCTAGCTCAATCTCTTTGAAAATCTAATGACTTTTTGTGTATACCACTTGCAATAATCACACTGAATTTCACGCATATTCTTCAGTTATTTCTAAAGATATCGGACATTTTATTTTCATTAAATTCCCATTAGTTTTAATGTTAACTCCCCAGCTTTTGATCTCTTATACGAGACCAGAGCCGTCTGGCGGAGGCGGTTTTTAGAGAACCCGTTTTTCGCCTCTGTCGGCACACTATCTCTTTTAGGCACTGTAATTTTACCAACAACCAAATAATTAGTCGAGCGTTTCCTATTAAGTGGCTAGCCCGTTCGTTTGATCTGCCCCTTGTGACTTTTGATTGTGGGGTCATGTAAAGCGCTTGACATACCAAGGGAATGTGGATAATTTAGCCACTTTGAACATTGCACGTCAAGCAAATCATTGGAGATCTGCTGCATTCTGCAGTAGAGGATGCTGTTCAGAGAATGCACTTTTTGGAACATATGCAAGGAAAACATTGAATCACACATGTAAATGATACCAATATAAAAATTGATGTCATACATATGTAAATGTAAGATGCAAATGCAAATACAAAATGTACTAAATACGTATAAAATGTAAATGTGGTGATCTTTTCAAAATGCATGTAAAATGCTAACTTTCTGTACTTCTTATGCCTATTTTATTCCAAAAATAGACCTTACAGCGCCACTTTGGCCGGCAGTGGCAAAAATCCGAATTATTTTTTTTTTCTTTTAAAAATCAAAAACCTATGGTCTAAATAGTATTTACTGCAAATTTGGTTGAGTTTGGCCCAACAGTTTTCTCAGTATCGGGCTCTAAGCACCTCCACTTTAATTATGGCCACCCTGCACTTTACCAAGAAGTCCAGGCAGAAACAATTTTAAGGGTATCACCGTATGACATGCTATTGATTCCCGCTGACAGGATTTCTCTTTGAAATAGTTATTAGGAATAAGATTGTTAAAAGTAAGGGTGTTTGTGTATTACAATTAACAGAATTTGGAACTTTTAAATAATGTACACACCAAGTGTTTCCAGCTACAATTGGTTTTAATTCTAATGCCGATTACCTTCGATTAAATCAGGTGTGCTGTGATGAATGTGACTTAAATACACTCAAGAAGATACATTATTTGACTCTGTCAAAGAGTACGACCAGAAACAATTTTAAGGACTTCATAGCATTACATTTTGTTATTGAATTTCACTGTCTAAGTTTTTCCTATAATGAGTCATTTAGAAAAATAATCCGAATAGCTTGGGATCAGTATCTGGTGTTTTGTGTTTTTTTATAGAAAATTTCGTAAATACCACAGGATGATATAACCTTCCAATTTAAATATCACTAAACCTGCTTGTCTAAATTATTTTACATTTTCATACTCATTGGAAAAGTTTCGCAACGGGTTTCACTAGTATAAAAGCAATTTATGAAATTTTTTTATAAAGATCTCAACAATCCTTAGTCCTAAAGAATAAAAGCATAGACTGAATTTTAAGTGGAATTCCAAGGCTACCTACAAAATTTCATGAATTTCTATGTAGCTGTTCTCCCATGATGATGAGACAAACACACATACAACAAATTTTCAATTTTATTTATTTACTAGCAGCATACCCTTTCTTCGTACTGAGTATATAATATAAACTTGAAATGCATAATCATGTGCAAATTCCTATAGTATATTATATGCCATTGTTAATCGAAATATTCTGTTAGAATATTTAATTTAATGCTCCTAAAAATAGGTTTAATAATCTCTGTTCTCGCTATACAAAATTGTCTTCAAGGGCAGATCTGAAGAATAAAACATCCTGACCCTGTTTGTAAGAAAATTTGCAAAAAATATGAAATTGAATCAATATATGCAAAATAAAAACTTTAAAAGTGTATGGGCCCGTACTACTTATATACGCGAATATTTTCCTTGTATTATTAGATTACATGTATAAATTGAAAATATCAATAAACTCGTAATCTTTAAACCTGAAGGCAGTAATTGATTCCAATATATGCCAAAATGAAAGTGCTAAAATTATATGGGAAGGTATACCCGTACTACTTATGTCGTAGATTAGAAGATATGTCCATGTGTTAGTAGAAGATTACCCGTATTACAATATAAGTCTCAAAAATATTTTCCAAAATAAAACAAATGAAGTAATAAATTGAAAATATCAATAATCCCCGTAATCTTTATACCAGAAGGCCTTAATTGATTTCAATATATGTCAAAATATATGCCAATATACCTGTACTACTTATATTATCGTAGATTAGAAGATATACCCGTGCATTTGTAGAAGATTACTCGTACAACGTACAATACCTGTATATGCATTTTAACAATTTTTGCCATAATAAAACAATGGTATAATAACTTGAAAATATCAATAATCCCTGAATCAATCGAAGAAAATATCAATAATAATAATAAACCTGTAAACTGTAATTGATATTATCCAGTCAAAAATGCAATGTCATTGAAATTTATTTTATATATATTTATCTTTATTATTTAAATCGGAAAAGATTAAAAAAAAATCGTCTGCCGCATAAACGCATTGGATTTAAATCCGTTGCTAAGCGACATGATATCATTTTCTTCAAATAAATTGGTGGAAAAAATATCGTCTGAATAATGCTATCTCCATGTAAGGTTTGGCGACATTTTCGTCAATTTAGCGTCATTTTAAAGAATCACCAAATTTATTGCCAAATGGAACTGTAGAACTGACAGTTCCACTAGGCGAAAAATTGATGAAACATCATCACAATACTATCCCCTAACAAAACGCAATTGATTTCATTTATTTAGAGCAATTTTATCAATTTCAAGATATTCTTATGGATTTACAAACATTTTTATCAATTTGCGACATTTTAAAAATTTGCTAAATGTGTTACTGAGTAGGATGGTTGGACCGACAGACAAATGCTACCGAAACATTATTTCAGTACTCTGTTCCAACAAAACAAAATTAATTTCATTGATTTAGCGTCGTTTCTATCAATTTAGCGACATTTCAGTCAATTTGGCAACGTTTAAGAAAACTTGCCAAGTTTGCGATATCCCGCCAAATTCGTAGATCTGAATTTGCAGATCTGAAGAATAAAACATCCTGATCCCATTTGTATATACTAAATGAAAACACTAGATTTGTGTTAGAAGATATATCCGTTCTACTCTTATTCTGTTTCAAGAATCGTCTAAATGAGTTACCAAAATAAATGAAATTGATGTACGCAGTCCGTAATTAATATAATTCAAAGAAAATCAAACCGTTCGTTTATAAGATATATTTTTACATCCATTTATTTATTATTCAAATCGAAAAAATAACAATAAAAATTAACAAACACATTTGATTTAATTGCGTTGCTGAGCAACATGATATAAGAAAAAATCTTCCTCATAAAATGCTGATAATTAAATAACCATTTTGATTTCTTAATACTTTTCATTGTTGAGTAAGAGCCTGTGAAAAATAAACCATGGTGATAGAGTTTCCATTTAAATTCATGTTTCAAATCTGCGATTTTCAAAAGTGACTAAGCGCAATAAACTCCAACCAAACTCAGAGATATAATTTTCTTCAAATAAATTGGCGAAAAAAATATCGTCTGCATAATGTATCTCTATAAAAGGTTTAATTGTTCATTTTTAATTAATATTTCGATAACCCTTGGTCTTAGAAACTCTAAACATGGACTACATTTTAAGTGGGGCTATTTCAAGGCTACCCACAAAATTGCATTAAATTCGGTTCAGCTGTTCTCCCGTTGATGAGACAAACATACAGACAGACAGATTTTAAATTTTATTTATATAGACTAGTAGATATACTCCGCGCTGCTACTGATTAGAAATATGTGAACATTCTAATCGAATTCATATTGATTTTCAAAGAAATTCCAATAAAGCCTTGAATCTAGTTCCCTTATAAAATGTAAAAATATAAGTGGAGGCAAATTCATAGTACAATCATATAAAATTGGGTAAACATTGGTTTTTAAAAAAATCCATTAAAATATTAAATTTAATTTTCCTATAAAAAATAAAACGCATAAGCGGAGACAATAGGTACTGAAAAATAAAACATCTTGATCCCGTTTGCAAACTAATGTACACATATATGAAGTTTAGCAAAATGAAAACTCTAAAATAGTATAAAATGGTAACAAAAGTTATTCCTTAAGAATTTTTTACCCCGTTGCACCAATCATTTAAACATATTCAGAAATATATTAACTTAAAAAATCATTTTAAAAAATATTAGCGTTATCTTATATTCCATGGCCGTAACTGATATAATAATATAAAAAATATAACACCGTTTGCTTTTTAAATTTAACTCCGCTAAAAGAAATAAAAAAAATAAGTTCTTCCTTTAAAAATTCTACACACTCCTGTTAGTAAGACGTGCCCGCATTATTTTTATTCTGTTTCAACAATCGTATACAATAAGAAACACAAAATGAAAAAATATTTGCTCCCCCCTCCCCCCCCCCCCGTCTTAAAAAAAAGGCTTTGAAGTAATCAATTCAAAATTTAAAAATTTCTCGTAATCTTATGACTCATGCTAAATCCAATCGTAATGCAGCGTAGTTGAATCCAATCGAAAATGCAATACGATTCATTCATAAAATTTATTTTTATATCTATGTCTTTATAACAAGTTAAAAAATCTGATGTAGGCAGTCCATGACTTTCCTTATACAATGCAATGTATTTACTACTTTTACTGTAAAAACAAAATAGGTTATTCTTATAGTAGATACTTATATTTTTTCCACGATATTGGAATTTCCGTCAATTAGTCGTTATTTTCATTGATTTAGCGTCACTTTTATCCATTTGGCGAGATATTCTTTAACTTGGCAACATTTAAAAAAGTCGCCAAGTTGGCGACAATCCGCCAAATTCGTCGTCAAAATCTCGCCAAGCGTTATGAACGGAGAAATAATTTATTCTTATAGCAGATAAATGACTATTGGCGTTCAAATACCAAAGTACTACTCAAAGTATCTTTTTCCATGAATGGAACGAGCTAGATCCACGAGAATGATGTCATCAAATTTATCGCATGATATTACATATGAAAAGTGAACATGTTTCTCAATAGGAAATATTTTTTTTTATTTTATATAATTTTTTGATAATTTTTTTGAAAATGTGCAATATCTCGTGAACGGTTCATGCTAGCGTTCTAAAATTTATGTTAATCGTTTTCTAATGAAAAATTACATAAGAAATGTCTATTTGCTTAACTTAAGTAGAGATTTTTATTTTTTGATGATTTTTTCGAAATTTCATTTGAAAATTTAGGGGGGGTTCTGAACATTCGATTGCGTATAAAAGCAATAGGCTTGCAGTATTCACGGATTGTAATTTTTGTACCAAATTTCGTTTGAATCGGTCCATTCGTTCGTCAGTTATCGTCTCTACACACACACACACACAGACATAACCTCAAAAATGTTCGATTCGTGATCAGGGATGCTTGAAACGTGCTCTCCCTTCGAAAACTCGAATTCGAATTTTCGACCCCGCCACAATACTTTCCTTATACATTATTGTATATAAGGAAAGTAATAAAAATATCGCCTGCGGCATAAACGCATTTACATTAATTCCGTTGCTGAACAATATATTATCATTTTCTTCAAATGAATTTTGTGAAAATATATCGTCTGCATAACCCTATTTATATGGAATAATGATTTAATTGTGGTTTTTAACACTTTACAACAAAGTTGAAAAGTGTTTATGACTTTGTTCATTCTGTCTGTCTGTCTGTCTGTCTGTCTGTCTGTCTGTCTGTCTGTTAGCACGATAACTGCCGTAAAAATGAGTTTATCAAAATGAAATTTTAGTATGTTGTTCAGACGGTCTGTAGGACCTATGGGAATATAAATAAATAATATCACCCAATTAGTTTTTTATTGAACCCGGGTTGAAAAAATGAAATACATTGAACCCTATGGGACCTAATTTTTCAAACATTTTTTAAGTAAATTTAAAATTCACGAATTGCTTCGAAATTTTTAGGAAATATTCACATTATCCCATAGAATATATAAAAAAAAATTCAGTAAAATGTGTTAAGTAGTTTTTTAATTAAAAAAATTATTTAATATAGGGAAAAAAACAAATTCATTTAAATTCTGACTTTGGGATATCTTCCAGAAAGAAAAGAGAGAGATATTATATAATAAATATCTTTCCATTTGTTTAAACGTTTTGCATATGGGAGTGGCTTCATATTTTAAAATAAATTTGGTAGATAACAATTTTTCATTTTTTTTAAATTTTATATAACTCTTCATGATAAATTTAATTGATGGCATTTTAAATGCACTTTCCTACGTCCTAGAGAGTTAAAATTTGGTACACAGCTTAAATTTGTTGAACATTTTATTCGACAAAAATTTGATGGATCTTTAAATATAGATCATACATTTTTTTCGAAATGGCCTGAAAATAATCCCCGTTCACTTCTATAAATCATTGTTGTAATATTGTTAAAAATTCTGATGTGGACAGCACATGTCTTTCTCTGCAGACTCATATTCGTTCTCTTTATTTATTCAATGATAATTTGAGTTTATCTGCCCAACATAAGCATTTTAAATGACATTGAATTTACACGTTAAACTTAAATTTGGTTCTCATTTGATAGCTGGACTTATTGTCAAAGGTGGCGTAGCGAAAACGCGAAAAAACTAGAATATCTCAAGAACGGCTAGTCCTAGAGTAATGGGGTTAGTCTTATTCTTTTTGTTGTCAAAAATCACATATAAAATAGAAATTTAATTGATATAATTGAGCACACGTAGTCTTTTATTTTTATATATAACGATTTTTGCTGGCCATTTCGCAAAAATAGCCCGTTCCTTTTTCCCGAATCGTTGTAGAATAACCTACAAATGATTTATGTACAAAATTTTGTTAAATTTGGTATATAAATCACTTGTAGGTTATTGAAATATTATACTTCAAATTTTGTTAAATTTGGTTCATTAGTTTTTAGCTAGAGTGGATAAAGGCAATTTCTGCGGCCATTTCGCAAAGAAGGCAGATTCTTTTATTACGAATCGTTCTATAATCTAATGAACATCAGGATTTCCCACAAAAAACATACCTACCAAATTGTATGAAATTCGGTCCATTAGTTTTTCAATTAGAGTGGATGTAATATCCACACAGACACACAGAAACATACACAGATACACCCTTACACACACAGACGTCTTCCTAAAAGTAGTTTTTTCGTGTTCTAGAAGTCTCAAAACGTGTAGATCCTTTGAAAATTCGAGTTCCGATCTTCGGCACGATTCCAATACTTTGAGTACATACACATACACATATATATTATCTGTGTATTATCTGTGTATCTAAATTCCGTGCCTATGCAATTACAATAGTTGTGATTTTAAATGATCCCTAAACTTTTATTATTTCTTCAAGGAAGCCTAATTTTAACATATGCAGAATGCAAATATCTCAAGCGATTGTAAGATGAATTACATAAGAATTGCTGAATTTTTTTCACACAAAATTATTTAGCTCTGGAGTCTGGAATACAAGTTATATGAATGAAATATTCATTGATTTTGCATAAAGAATCAGATGATTTATATTTCGATACAGTTTTAAATATTTAAGTATAATAAATTACTGTAGTACTGTGATAATGTAAAAGATATTACCACTGAATGAATCACATTTTAGAAATTTTTAAATGAAATTACATTTCAGTTGGAAAGTGTTTCATAATCAATGCTTATGCATGATTGATCTTTCTTGTTCATTAATATCTCCATATTCCCTGGTCCTAGAAACTCGAAAAGAAGATGGGGTTATCCGCATTAAAATAGAGAAAAATCATACCAAATTTGAGAAAAAAAAAATCCATCAAAATCTGTAGCTTTGTATACGGAACAAATAGAGACAGACTTTTCATTTTATATATATAGAAAATGCTATATGAAATGGAAAATAAAATTAAAAATTCCTAATTATGTCAAGTGAGTAATTATTTTACATATTTTTTTTTCATACAAGAAAACGATTTTTACGACTTTTAATTACTAGAACTACCATTTTTTATGAAATTCAAATTCAATATGTACTTTTACGGGGATAAAAAAATTCATTATTATCGGGCCATTTCCAAATTAAATCACCCAATAAAAGAATATTTGGTTGTATGACAATTTTTGAAAATTTTTATATTTTACATAAATGTTCTTACATATTTCAGCAGATGAAAAACAATGTTTTTAATTTTTCCAACATGGCGAACTCCAAATTTGAAGAATTTTGATGTTCACGCAAATTTAAATGTCTTGGAACCCAAAAGAGCTAGAAACTTGAGATAAAAACTATTTTATCGGTCCTAAACTAGTCTACATTTCATGTCATTATAAAATCTGTCAAATTGCTACTTGATTGGCTGAAATTCAGTGGCTTATATACAGCTCGAGTATATAAGTTCGTTGGTTGGTTTAGTTAATAATGTAGTATTTAATCCTTTTAAAAGGAATGATGGAAGCAATTCTAAATCTTCAAAATTTTATCATACCTTGCCTTACTCCCATAGTCTTATCCTGGGAGATTTTAAAACTGATAACTTTACCCTTTTTATTTCCTCAAACATGGCGGCTTATTTAAATTTACGAATATTTAAACCTTAATATCTCTGGCGAGGGAACCGGGAAAAATCTGAAAACTTGCAAGGAATCAAGTATTACATTGTAGCTAATTGTGCTAAAAATTTGGAGTTTTAGACTTTTCTGGTTTTATTGCTATGACACAATGAATAGGTCCTAATAGTAACAAATATTAATTTCGACTTACCAACTATGGTGGAACGAAAGAACTTTTTCCCTAAAAGTTTTCGTAGTAGAAGCCAAAAGTTACCTCTTAGTATGAGATGTTTTCATTCAAAATGCAAATGATTTTGATCAATATCTTTAGGTGCTCCAAGAGCATTAAAATGGAAAAAAATGTGAAAAAACTCGATTTAAAAAAAAAATGTCTTATTATTAATTTTTTAATCACTCTAATGCGATAGAGGTGAAAGTAGACTTTAATTATAAACTTTCTTCTTGATGAATTCAAATAATTTTAATTAATTATTTTCCCCATCACAAAAGAATGAAACATTTCGATATTTTTTTCCTAATAGCATATTTAATTTTATATAACTTCATAGGGCCCTGTAGATGAATAAGGTTTTTGCCTAATCATAAATAAGTTAATTGGTAATAATTGTTTTCGTACCTTGTTGCATAGAATAGAAGTGTTAACTTTCACATCACATTTCTCATGCAATTCTTACTACACTTGGTACTTCCACAGTAGAACTTCAATAATCACAAAGTTATCATTCAGTCTAGGAGGAATAGGGGGGGGGGGGTATTATATATGCAATAAGACTGTTGTTTACTTTTTAATTGATGATACAGATATGAATAAGAACGGAGATCTATGTTTTGATGATAGGAGAGATAAAACTACAGTGTAGTTAAAAAAACATATATTGTCGAAAAACAATTTTGGAAGAGGACATAATATTTTGAAGATCTGGAGTCTAAATATATGGGCCATGCAACAAAATCTAGTACATCTCTTCACATAAAGAACTATTGAATACTGAACAAGTTGCATTACTTCTAACACGCTAAGCCTCAGTGTTATAATAACAGGTATCACTTAGTGCAAAACCAGCCCTGCACGAACTTTGGACGAGGAAGGGTGGTGTGCTCGACACCGAGGCCAGCAGGTCCGAAGAGAAACTACACCACCGAAGGTGAAGCTCACACACCGTTCATCCTCCATCTCGTTCAGATAATTTAGTAAGAAATATAAGAAAGTCAATTTAGAGAGAGAAGACTTACGAAGCCCAGTCTAAATTAAGAACCCCATGTTCCCAACTCTTCTTCCACCTCACTCACAGCTGTAGCTGGGTGGCTTTGTGGTCATATTGTATGTTTCCAACGCTGCCGCTACTGTTTAACACTACGATCTTACCCTTTTTAAAAAGGCAGGCACCGAACCCCCAAGCTTAATGCTCGCAATTTGACGCCTCAAGCCTCTCGGCCAAGCAGGCGGCGACGACCGGCGCTTCGTTTCTTTGATTTTTATTAGTCTCTCCTTTGAGTTTAAATAGATCAATTAAGATCTTCGGTATGTGACCTAGTTGGCTCAGTGGTCGAGTTGCTTTACTCCAGTCCAGAAGCTATGGGTTTGATTGCATTAAGTCGTTTTAGGTATATGTGATTTTTCTGATCAATTAATTATCTCTGTTAAATCTAAATATATTAATTAGACCCTTCCGTATACGTGAGCTGGTTGGCTCTGTGGTCATATTGTCTGTTTTCAATTCCAGAGGCTGTGCGTTCGAGTCCTTCAACTTGCATTGAGTACAGTGTGCATAGCCGCTTTCTCTGGTCAGTCTCTCTGTTCAGTTTAAATAAATTAATTAGGACCTTCTGCTTGTGAACTAACTGGCTGGCGCAGTGATACTATTGTCTGTTTCCAGTTACAGTGCCATGGGATCCAGTAATTCCATTCGCATTGAGCATAGCAAGATGCTTCGTTTCTGTTTTTTTTTTTAATCAGGCTCTCCGTTAAGTTTAAATAGATTAATTAAAATCTTCCGCATATGAACTATCTGGCTTAGTGGTCAAATTGTTTCCATCCAATTATCCTATGTGTTCGATTGTATTCAGCCTTTTTGGTATCTGTGCGTTTTCTGATCAGTTTCTCAGTTAAATTTAGATATAGTAATTATTGTTAACGGTGCGTGGACTGGCTGGTTCAGTGGTCATGTTGTCTGTTTCCGATTCCAGAGTCTGTGGGTTCGGGTCCTTCCAGTCTCATTGAGTATAGCAAGTTGATTCGTTTTGTTTTCCGTTCTTTTTTTTATCAGTCTCTCCATTACGTTTAAATAAATTAATTAGGATCCTAGGTTTGTAAACTGGCTGGCTCAGTGGTCATGTTGTCTGTTCCCAGATTCAGAGGCTTGGGGTTGGGGGTATAAGTCCATCTACTCGCGTTGGGCATAGCCTTCTTTTCATCGCTTTTTTTTATTACTAACACCGTTAAGTTTAAATAGATCGATTAAAACCTTTGGCATGTGAACCAGCTGGCTCAGTGAGCTAGTTGCTTTTCTTCAATTCACAGAGACTGTAGATTTGATTCCATTGAGTATTTTTTGTATTTGTACTTTATCTGATCTCCGTTTTTCAGTCTTTCCGTTAAATTTAAATATTTTAATTTCGGCTTTCTGTACGTAAACTGACTGGCTCAGTGATCATGGTGACCAGAGACAAGTCCTTACAACACTCGCATTGAGTATAGCGATTTGAGTTATTTTTATTTTTGTGCTTTTCTGATCAGTTTCTCCGTTAAGTTTAAATAAATTAATTAGAATCTTCGTATTGTGAACGTTCTGGCTCAGTGGTCATGTTGTTTTCCTCCAATGTCAGAGGCTGTGGGTTCGAGTCATTTAAATATTTTGGTATCAGTGCTCTTTCGGATCAGTCTCTCTGTTAAGTTTAAATATGTTAATTAGGATTCTCACTATGTGAGCTGGATGGCTCAGTGGTCGTGTTGTTCTCCTCCAGTTCCCGAAACTGTGGGTTCGAGTCCTTTGGATCATTTTGGTATCTGTGCTTTTTCGGATCAATCTCCCTGTTAAGTTTAAATAGATTAATTAGGATCCTCCGTGTGTGGGTTGGCTGGCTCAGTGGTCATGTTGTTTGTATTTAGTTCCAAAGGCTGTGGGTTCGAGACGATGATCCACCTACTTTGCGAAGCTTGTTCCTTTCGCAACAACGAATTTTTTCTGAATTTTGTTTCCTTTCATAATGGAAATGTTATTCAATGTTTGTTTGATGGATAACAGAAGATCCTGTTTACATTGATATTGTGTGCCATTTTTATATACTTCTCGGGCTAGAAGGCCCCATAAATTTTCTATTGGATTGAGATCGGGACTCCTCGCCGGCCAATCAAGTAAATTTACTGAATTAGCTTCAAACCAGTGTTTTGCATTCTTAGAAACGTGTATGGAAGCGCTCTCCTATTGGAAAATATAGTCTTCTGAAGTAATTAGTGGGACCTCAGGTAACAAATGTTCGCCTGACATATCAACATATTTGTCAGAGTTCATTTTGTAGTTGATAAAGACTATAAGCGTGGTTCCGTTTGCTGCAAAAGCGCCCCAAATCATTACTGTGTCCCCCACCGTATTGACGTTTGGAAAAACCTTCTTTGGTTTTACTTAGATTATACCAAAAATATCGAAAACCACCTGGCTCATCAAGATTGAAGTTCTTTTTGTCCGAAAAGATTACATCAATCCATTTTGGACCGAGAGAAATGTATTTTTTTGAAAATACCTGTCTTCGTTCCTTATGTTCCTTTTTAAGAGGCGGACTTGACATTAACATTCCATACCAAATATTCGGATGTTTATTCAAAATATTTTGACCTGTTCGTGTGGAACATGGTAAGTCCAAATTTCGTCTAACTTCATTTGCAGTTTCTTTTTTCTCGCAAGCTCTTCTTACGACCATTCTTTTGTGTCGATGCGTTAGAATTTCTGGTCTTCCAGTTCGTTTTTTCATTCCATATATTCCAGGTTCTTTTAGAAAATTATAAACTGCAGTTTTAGATTTTTTAATTTTTTTCCAAAATTTCATGCCCACTCAATCCACATTCTTTTAAAAGCAAGAATTTTCCCCTTTTCAAGGTCAGACAAATGAGTTCCTTTTGGCATCATACAAAAATCGTCAAGAAATGAGGCAAGTATGAATTTTGTTCAGACACCCAGTCCTTATATTTGAAATGGTCATTTTCTGCTTTTAAATATGCAAATTTTACTATAATTTTAGATGAAAAAGCAATTGTCCTTATACTTTTTTCCAAGATCATATGGTTTTAAAATTTATAAAGTAAATTTATGCATATTTATTTTAGGAAAATTTAACTAATTTATGTGAAAAAGAACTTAATTTTATCAATATTTTTACTTAAGCAATTTGCATACATTTCCCTCTAAAAGATTTCTAGATTTGGAGAGTTTTCGTTTGTCCTTATACTTTTTTCGCGCACTGTATAGAGATGGCAAATATGTTTAAACAATCGATATCATATGATTGTGACATTAAAACTACTTGGGTTTTAAGATCTTATAATATTGATAATGAATTGGTGGAATCCACTTTGAGATAAGTTAACTCAGTCAGTTTTCCAGCTACAATTCCCAAAGAAGAAGCATATTTGTTTTGGAAACTTCCAACAAAATTTGGTACAAATACAGATGGTCTTCCCTTTTTCCTAAGCGTGACACTGTACATTGGTCCCATGTATGTATCAGAAATATTTTATTCACTCAAAATTTCGAAGTTGAACTCTATACTATTACGAACGTATCCACAGGAATCGGAAGTGTACACTCAGGTTACAAGAACGAGTCCAAATTTCTGGATAACTTACGTTTATTCACAAGCACAAAGTAAACAATAACAATATACAATCAAACAGAACTTAAATGCGCCACTAATTTCACAAAATAAGCGATATTAATCTCAAAACATTAACAAAAGTAATTTCACAAAACAGCCACTACTATTTTCGAAACATTGACAAAAATCACAGTCCAATGTAGCTCGTATATTGTCAACTCGTCAACTGAACTCAAATGGACAGATGAGTCTTTTTATAGTCTCTCAATAGAAATTTCTGGAAATATCTCCATATCTCCTAGACTAATCGTTCTTGTGAGGTTTCTCTTAAAGATTCGAGAAGTCGCCAAATGCTAAATTCTGAAAGTGGCAATCCTAGAGTGATGTCATGGGAAGGAATAAGGTTCCTCTATATACACGCTGACTCATCAAGCATATTGAAGCCCACTATAGCTGGAAGCGCAATCTATTAGCATTAGCTCTATTCGTATTTTCACTTTAACTGGAAGTATTACTAAAATAATTATGGGTGGTTGTTCTGCACCGAACTGCTCTAGTTATTCTAGAAAGGGTTTTAGGCTATTTAGCTTTCCTAGAAACAACGAAGAAAACAATGGCTAATAAATAATCGGCGCTATAATTGGATACCCGGTACTGGAGCATACTTGTGTGAGGTAAGTTCTACAAAATTCTAATTGAAACTTATTTTTGTATATAAAGTATTTATTTTAAACACTTATTTAAATAATTTCTGCAATTGTAGTATGAATTATTAATAATTTTTAGTTGCTATAGTCTTATCTTAGTAAACTTGGTTTGTATTGTAAACAATACCTTGAATGCATTATACTGTCTTCAAAACCTAGAAGAAAATAGCTTCAAATTATACATATATATATTAAAGATTTATTCCTGTTACACCAATATCTTTCAAGTTTTTTACACATTGTTGTATTTTTAGATCATAATGAATCACAGTATTGGTGAATCCTACTATCAACAAACTGTCGCCAAGTGGAAAACTTGTCATGTTATAGTAATTATGCAAACATAAGCTAAAATGATAAATAAATCGAAATACGTTTATTATAAAATATACTTAATGATCAACTATTATCTTTTCGAAAAACTGATAAAAAAAATTATGATCGAATTACACGAAATTACTTTTAAACGGCACCAATTATTTTATCACCATGTCTATGTTTGGCGCCAATCATTTGATGTAAACATTGACCTTCTGTTTTTCCCTTTATAGGATTTTCTCAATAAGGTACTTAAATTCTTTTGTATTAGGCATAAATATATCGTTTGCAATACAGATTTATAAAATTTATTATTATTACTATGATTTTAAATGTTATATTTATCTAATCTGTACATACACAAGTTTATAACAAAATTGCCCCTCTTTATCCTTCTTTAGGTGTCGGATAACTTCCTTTCCTTTTGCTCCTTTTACAATGACAGTGAACCTCCAATGCTCCTCCCCCTCAAAAAATTATCAATTCTGTTTTAATTTTCACCAGAACTACAGTATTTTAGCAGAAACAGGGGAAATTGGAAATCCATCGCCTGAGCGTGGTTACAATTTTGAAATTTTAAATGTTTTGTGCTGTTTTCAATAAAAATGTGTGTTACACAGTAGCATATTATTTGTTGGGTGGGACAACAGAAAAATATTTTACATTCTGTAGTAACCTATATCTCATAAATGGAAAGTGAAAATTAATTGAACTTTTCATAACTTATCGGATTAGGTTTTTCGGTACTAATGCTTATTGGATGTATAGTTTTGGCAATATTATCTACTAGGATGTTTCTATGTGGCCAGTGATTTTTCATGAATGAATCGAGAAAACTGGTTGAAATTTTTGATCATATCTATAGTAATAAAGATTAAAAGCCTGTTGATTTCAAATTTCATTGGATTTATAGTAATAAAGATTAAAGGCCTGTTGATTTCAAATTTCATTGGATTTATAGTTCTGGCAATATACACTAATGGTGTTTCACCTTTGATCAGTGATTTCTCACGAATAAATGATTGAGAAAGGTTAAAATACATACACCAAGCTTTTAACTCTACTGGAAATCACTTATAGAAAATACACCAGTAAGCTGCACATACATTCATTGACAAGCATAAAAAAAAATAGATAAGCAAAAATTCTACAAATTGAAATTGGCACTCGTGTATATTCAATTTTAAATTCTCTACATTTTGAATAACTTTTCAAAACAGTTTTATTTTAATGAAGTTTTTTTAATAACATGTATGAATGTTTGCCTCACATATTTGAAAGTTTGTTAACTACTTTGTATTCAAAGAGGAAAATACTAATAATAGCCTACTGAGCTCGGCTTTTTTTTCATCAAGGGTTTTCAAACAATAGTTGATCATTAAGCAGCTTTTATGATAAACGTATTTCGATTTATTTACCATTTTAGCTTATGTTTGCATAATTACTATAACATGGCAAATTTTCCACTTGGCGACAGTTTGTTGATAGTAGGATTCACAAACTCTGTGATTCATTATGATCTAAAAATACAACAATGTGCATAAAACTTGAAAGATATTGGTGTAACAGGAATAAATCTTTAATATATATATATATATATGTATAATTTGAAGCTATTTTCTTCTAGGTTTTGATGACAGTATAATGCATTCAAGGTGATGTTTACATTACAAACCAAGTGTACTAAGATAAGACTATAGCAACTAAAAATTATTAATAATCCATATTACAGTTACAGAAATTATAAAATAAGTGTTTAAAATAGATACTTTATATAAAAAAAGAAGTTTCAATTAGAATATTGTAGAACTTACCTCGCACAAGTATGCTCCAGTACCGGGTTTCCAATTATCGCGCCGACTATTTATTATCCATTGTTTTCTTCTTTCTTCGTTTTTAGGAAAGAGAAATAGCCTGAAATCCTTTCTAGAATGAATAGAGCAGTTCGGTGCAGAACAACCACCCATAATTATTTCAATAATATTTACCAAAGTCAAAATACGAATAGAGTTAATCCTAATGGATTGCGCTTCCAGCTATGGTGGGCTTCAATATGCTTGATAAGTCAGCCTGTAGCAGAGGAGCTCTAGGAAGGAATGCTCGTATCGCTGTCTTCTGGAGAAAACATGTCAATGGAGGCGATTTTTCTGCGAAAAAGACGAAAGATAAGACGGGAGACGCCAGTGAGGAAAAATTACACTTTCGCAATCCTGCTCCTTCTTTAAACTGCACTTCCCGGGTAGTATCAATCTACTGTGGTTCAAAATATGTAGCCAATCTGTCGATATAGACGACTCTTGACTTGGTTGAAGACAATTTCTAGATTCTATAAACGACATTGTTTATTATTTTCTTGATGACGTAGGTCCCTCCCCAGTTGTGCTGCAGTTTTGGTGGAAATCCTGGTCGTCGGCAAGGATTGAACAGCCACACTTTGTCGCCTTTCTGGAATAGTACTTCATTAGTTTTGGTATCGTACTGGGTCTTCATTCTATCGGTAGCAATGTTGATCTTCTCACGAGCGAAACAATGAACCTCCTCCAATCATGTCTGCAGTTCTTACATATATTCATCAGGCGATGAAGGAGCATCACATGAACTTCCAAACATTTGGTAATAAGGTAGTCGTACTGTCGTAGGTCCCGGCCAAACAGCATTTTTGATGGAGAATGACCGGTCGATTTGTAAACAGCACTTCTGTAGGCCAGCAGGAACAAAGGTGGGTGACGGTCCCAGTCTTTCTGGTTTCTGGATACGAATATGGAGAAATGATTAAGTATCGTTCTATTGAATCTCTCTACCATGCTGTCCGATTGAGGATGAAGAGGAATAGTTCAAATTTTGTCTATTCCGAGAAGTTTGCACAATCTCGTGAATATGCCAGAGCTAAAGTTCGTTCCCTGGTCAGAATAGATGAGAGAGGAAACCCCGTAACGACATATCCGGTTCCGAGTTATAACTTCACTGACGGTTGTAGATTCTTGGTCAAGGATTGTGTAAGCTTCTGAATACTTTGTGAAGTAGTCCATTACTACTAGGATGTATTTGTTATTGTCTAAAGTTCGTGGTAGTGGCCAATGGTAGTGGTAAATTTCAATGAATTTGTAATAGATATATTAAATAATTCTTGGTTATACCTACTGTATGTATATACTTATATAATTAATAATTATTGATTATAAGTTATTAATATATTTTAAAATTAATAGAGGAAAAATTCATCTAATTCTGCCACTACCACAGAAATTTTACTTTTCTAAAATTTAAAATGAAAATATGTAGTAATAATAGTGAATTGCAAATAGTAACATAGAGATAACAATTGTAAAAAAGATAAAATTACCTGCGGATGAACAATTTCATAAGTCGTATTCCTGTATTAATTTTCATTCTGCTGTGTGTGTGTGTGTGTGTAGAGGGGGGGGGATCTAGCATGACGTCGTACATTTTAATTGTAGCATCAAATTGCCCTTAAATTAAGTAGATTCTATTTTTTAAAGATATTTTATGTTCTTACTACGCTATTGCTTTCTTTCCTAATGTTAAAGATGTATATAAATATAGCCACAAAATTTCATTAAAAATTAGTTCTGATCAAATTTGTATAATTTTTAACTTCTTAAAATTTTATATAGAAGTTTTTACATAAAAATTGGAAGACAAGGGATTGGGGGAGGCACTGTCTATTCATCCGGGATCTGATACTTAATCTTCATTCTTCACAGTGAATTCGTCACTGAGTTAAACGTCTGGGTGATATAGTAATGATGTCAAATTGATGGCCTTCCACTATTCTGATCAATTTGAAAATACACTCTGATATTTTTCAATGGAAATAATCGTACCAAGTTTTATTCATTTTTATTTTCCAATTTATTCCAGAGATATGTGTTTACAGACTGACAGACAGAGAATATAGACGGACATCATTAAAAAAGTGGTTAATTTGTATTCTGTTGGATATCTGTGATGAATCGCCGTTTGAGCGATAAAAGACTTTCATGACTTCCACTTTCTGGTCAACCTCCTGCAACCCTTCATCTTCAAAAACATTCATTCCTCTCACAGCCTGTGAGGTTAATAGTCGAACTCTTGCAAAAAAACCATGTATATAATATCCTCTGTATATAATACTGTAAATTAATAATGTATAAAAATTATTATAGTAGTAGTCATTCGTGTTGCAAATCCTGTCATCTTTATTATGTAAATCAAGGATAAAGAGGTGCTACCGACAAAAAGATGTTATAAAGGTAAGTGACTTTTGTTTCACTGCCTTATCTTAAACCAATATTGAAATTTATTTAATAAAACCAACATATTCTAGATTCTCAAACCGCGCTGATCCATCAATATCTGATGGTCGGTTTCTATTTACTCCAATACATTACCTTTACATATATGTGTTGCATGGAAACTATGTAAAACGAACATCTATTTTAAAATAATATTTAATTCTAAATAGAATGATTCTATTTATATGTTGCCAACTAGGAATGGTAATCCTTGAATCAGACTCAAAATGTTTATCTCATAAACTAAAGTACGATTTATAAAATAATTTTTTTTCAGTTCTGAAATTATGTCAAAAGCGTTGTAGCGAGCAATGTCATCAATGTAATTTAGATTGAGGCTCCACCAAAAAAGTAGTAGATAATTTTTGAAAAAATTGCCGATATCATATAGTGTATACAAATAAAATAAAATCAGTTCTCATTCTAAACCCTTATAAAAAATTAAAATAAAAATATATTTTAAAATTTTACTTAATATTTTACTTTCTAACTATTTAGTCTGACTTATTAAATTAATTAATTGATTAAAAGAAATTTAATACTGAATATTATTTTATCTGATGATGCTGTAATTCAGAGGCTGGCTGTTAAAACTGATAAAATAGCACTGTAATATATAATACTATAAGCACTACATAATATAAAATCGTCATAGAACCGGTTATCTTAAATAATCTGAAATTAAAAATACTTCGTTTATTGGTTACCATAAACATTTGGCTGAATATATCAACCAGTTTCAGGAACTCCTTTCATCAAAACAAAAAACAGAGTATCCATATTCTTGCCTTTCCTAGTTTGATTGCTCTTTTAAACACTTTACAACATAGTGGAAAAGTGTTTATGACTTTGTTCATTCTGTCTGTCTGTCTGTCAGTCCGTTCGGACGATAACTGCCGTAAAAATGGCTTTATCAAAATGAAATTTTAGTATGTTGTTTAGACGGTCTGTGGAACCTATGGGAATATAAATGAATAACATCACCCAATTAGTTTTGGATTGAACCCGGATTGAAAAAATGAAATACATTGAACCCTATAGGACCTACTTTTTCAAACATTTTTTAAGTAAATTTAAAATTCACAAATTGCTTCGAAAGTTTTAGGAAATATTCAAATTATCTCATAAAGAATATAAAAAAAATTTCCGCAAATTATATTCGGTAGTTTTTTAAATAAAAATTAAAATATTAATTACACCCATATCATATGAAGAGATCACGTGACCCACTTCAAAATAAAATATGGCATCCATCTTGTGTCAAAATCATGATTTTTAAAGTTCTTTTTAATTTATATTTAGTGTTGTATCCATTCTAAAACCGCTCTATTTTTACATAATTGCTGTGTATCTATATTCTGTAGCAGCGCAATAACAATATATTTGAGTTTAAATGATCAATGCTATTCATCTTGTGTCAAAATCGTGATTTTTAAAGTTCTTTTTAATTTATATTTAGTGTTGCATTCGTCCTAAAACCGCTTTATTTTTTCTGAGCATCTATATACTGCGACAACGCAATTACAATATTTGTGAGTTTAAATGATCATCAAACTTTGATTATTTCTACAACGAAGCCTGATTTTCACGTATGGAGAATGTAAACACATCAAGATATAAGATGAGTTGTATAAAAATTGCTGAATTTTTTTAACGCAAAATTATTTAGCTCTGGAGTCTGTAATGTAGCTGATATGAATGAAACATTCATTGATTTTACATAGAGAAGCAGACGAATCTATTGCCATTTTCTATGAAAATTTAAACATGGAGTTATACAGTACTGTTACCTCCATGGTTTTAAGTTTTTAAATAAAATAAATTATTGTAGTATTATAATAATTTTAAAAATATCGTCGCTGAATGAAAGGAATGAAAAAATGTGAATGAATGAAATATTCGCTGCTTTTATATAAAGAGCCAGCCGATTTATATTTCGATGAAGTTATTTGAATAAAGCTCATTTATTTTTGATGAAATTTTCAAATATAATAAATTGTAGTATTGTGATAATTTTAAAAATATCACCGCTGAATGTATCGCATTTTAGAGATCTTTAAATAAAATTGCATTGAATTTGAGAAGTGTTTCATAATCAATGCTTTATGCATGATTGGTCTTTCTTGTTTTATTGTTGTTGTCACTTTATTTGTTATTTTATTAGAATTGAATTACTTTCATCCGGAAAGACTCTGTCTTTCGACTCGAGATTGGATCCTTCCGATTTTTATTACAGGAATTTTCATTTTATAATTTTATTTCTTATTTGTACTCGTGATAGAGGGGGCGACCGTGATAGAAAAGGGGCGGGTAGGTCTTTTTTAAATCTTTGTTTTATGATGCAATTTTCTACTCTGCAATAAGTCCACTCGACCTTTCACGCTAAGCTTGGACCCCTTTTTTTTATTTTAGAACTTTTGCGCTCCCGTAAGAAGAAGGGGCGGGGTCAAATGAAGGGGCTGTGATAAGGGACCAGCGGCACCCGTTTCGCGGGGGCATAATTTGTTAAAAACCGATTACTATAAAAACTAGTTGCTATACTTAGTGACCGCCATAGGGCAAAACCAACTAGTAAATCCAATAAAATATATGCAAGAAAGATTCAATGTAAAGGGTGATTCAAATTAAAGATCAAGTGTTTAGACTTTTCTGTAGAAAAAACTACTGTGAAATTAGCAACCAAATTTCGTATACATATTTTCCTGAGTATTCGGCTTCGATTTCTGAAGAAAAATAGTTCAAATTTTAACCGCCAGGGCTAAAATCAGCGCTGCTGTTCCCATAATTTGTATATTACGAAGTATATCTTTCAACAGCCGCCTGTAAAAGGGGTCATAAAGCCATTTTTTACAAATCCACGACTGACGAAGCTCACCGTACCAGATCGTGCGGTACTTGTTAAAATCGTTTAGGCATTTCGACAGTTTAAAGACTTCTGTAGAGAACCACTACGATCTTCGGACGTCTTTTTTGCCGATATTTGTTAGATAAGTTAGGCGATATGCAAATTCGGGGACAGCAGCACCAGATATCAGCCCTAGCGGCTGAAATTTGAACATTTTTTTTTCTTTAGAAATCGGAACAGCATACTCAGAAAAGTATCACCCTGTATTTTGTGTGAATGCGTGTATATGTGTGCGGGTGTTGATATTGGTGTGAAATTTGGAACAAAATTGATAAAAATGCCTTGACAAATTTCCTGTTGTTCAGGTGTAGTCACACGAAGAACCTAAAACGAAATTCGCATTTGAATTCCTCTAATATCTACTAAATTGGGTACAAATAAAAATATATATATATATATTTAGACAAATGCGCTCATGCAGTTTTTCTAAAACATCCAGTAACACTAGCTCCAATTTCATATTTATATACCTAAATAAAATTACTCACGCATTTTAAGTTTGGTACATATCGGGTGAAAATTTATATTTTTCCACATTTCCGTGCATATCCTTAGAAAGATTTATAAACAACAAAAAATCCTTAAATGCTACATTTCAATTAAGAGTTTTACATATAAGAGACAAAAATCGAATGTAATCTCTTCAATTTTCTGTTACAAAGTGTAATAATAAAGTTTGAAATATATATTACATCTGATTTTATACTGTTCATGCATATTACTAAACTAAAATATAGTATTCAAGGACATTTTGGAACTTTTTTTTTTTTACAAAAATTTTACAATAAAAAGTTAAATAGTTCTAAATTTTGATTGCACTCGTGGCTCGAGCAGGTTAGTGGTTGAAGTACTGAGCAGCGAAAGCGTAGGTTTATTAATACCGAGTTCTATCCTCAAGTACCGCTAAATGCGTTTTTGAAAACACCATTCCGTGGATTTTGTGCTTGTGGTGCGTGTGCCTTTTCCTGCTGTCTCTCCGTTGAGTCGTTTGGGTTTGACGAGTTGAGTCGTTTTGCTTCCTTTGCTTTTCTGATCAGTCTCTCTGTTACGTTTAATTCGGACGTTTGTTTTGTGAACTGGCTCGTTCAATGGCCATGTAGTCTGTCGCCAGTTCCAGTGGCTGTGGCTTAGAGTCCATTGAGTATAGCAAAATGCTTCGCTTTGCTTTTTTTTATTAGTCTCTCTGTTAAGTTTAAATAGATCAATGAAGATCTTCGGAATGTGACCTAGCTGTCTCAGTAGTCAAGTTGCTTTCTTCCAGTTCCGGAGACTGTGGCTTAAATTTCATTGAGTCTTTTTGGGTACATATTCTCTTTCTGATCAGTTCTCTCCGTTCAATTTATATATATTAATTAGGACTTTCCAATCGTGATCTGACTGGCTCAGTGCTCATATTGTCAGTGTCCGATTCCGGAAGCAATAGGTTCGAGTCCTTCCACTCGCATTGAGTATAGCGTACTGAATCGTTTTGGTGTTTTCTGCTTTTTCTGGCCAGTCTCTTCGTTCAGCTTAAATAAATTAATTAGAATCATCTGCTTGTGAACTGGCTAGCACATTGGTCATGTCGTCTGTTTCCAGTTGCAGGGACCGTGGGAGTCGAGGAATTCCATTTGCATTGAGGATAGTGAGATGCTTCATTTCTGTACTCTTTTTTTTACCAGTCTCTCTATTAAGTTTAAATATATTAATTAACACCTTCTGTTTGTGAGCTGGCTAGCACTGTGGTCATGTCGTTTGTATCGAGTTGCAGCGGCCGGGGGAATCGAGGAATTTCATTTACATTGAGGATAGCGAGATGCTTCATTTCTGTTCGCTTCCTTTTTACCAGTCTCTCCGTTAAGTTTAAATAGATTAATTAACACCTTCTGTTTGTAAGCTGGCTGGCACAGTGGTCATGTCGTCTGTATCCAGTTGCAGCGGCCGGGGGATCGAGGAATTCCATTTGCATTGAGGATAGGGAGATACTTCATTTCTGTACTCTTTTTTTTACCAGTCTCTCCGTTAAGCTTAAATAGATTAATTAAAACGTACTGTTAGCGGCGGGCTGGCGCAGTGGTCATGTCGTCTGTTTCCAGTTGCAGAGACCATGGGATCGAGGTATTTCATTTGCATTGAGGATAGCGAGATGCTTTATTTCTGAGCTTTTTCTTTTTTGAGTCTCTAAGTTAAGTTTAAATAGATTAATTAAGATCTTCCGCATGTGAACTGCCTGGTCAAGTTTCTTTCATCCAATTCCAGAGGTTGCATGTTCGATTCCATTAAGTCTTTTTGGTATCTGTACCTTTTCTAATCAGACTATCAGTTAAATTTATATATAGTAATTAGTACTTTCAGTACACGGACTGGCTGGCTCAGTGGTCATGTTGTCTGTTTCCGATTCCAGAGACTGTGGGGTCGGGTCCTTCCAATCGCATTAAGGATAGACAGTTGGGTTGTTTTGCTTTCTGTGCTTTTACGGATCAGTCCCTCCCTTACATTTAAATAGATTAATTAGGCTCGTATGTTTGTGAACTGGTTGGTTCAGTGGTCATGTTGTCTGTTTCGAGTTAAAGAGACTGTTGGTTCAAGCACATCCGTTTGCGTCGGGTGTAGAGAGTTACCTCGTTTCACGCTTTTTTTTTTTATTACTAACACTGTTAAGTTTAAATAGATCGATTAAAATCTCCAATATGTGAACCAGCTTATTCAGTGATCAAGCTGCTTTTCTCCAATTCCAGGGAGTGTGAATTCAATTCCATTGAGTAATTGTGTTTTTTTTTTGTTTCTTTGTTTTTTACCAGTCCTCCGTTAAATTTAAATATTTTAATTGGGACTTTCGGTACGTGAACTTTCTGGCTCAATGGTCATGTTTTCTGTTTGGCTTAGTGTCATATTGACCAGTGGCTGAGAGTTCGAGTCCTTGCATTCTCATTGAGTACAACGATTTGAGTCATTTTGGTTTCTGTGCTTTTTCTGACAAGTTTCTCGATTAAGTTTAAATAGATTAATTAGGACCTTCATTTTGTGAACTGCTGGTTCAGTGGTCATGTTGTCTTCCTCCAATGCCAGAGGTTGTGGGTTCGAGTCCTTTGAAACATTTCGGAATATGTGCTTTTTAGGATCAGTCTCTCTGTTAAGTTTAAATAGATTAAGTAGGATCTTCAATATATAAGCTGGTTGGCTCAGTGGTCATGTTGTTCTCCTCCAATTCCTACAGCTGCGGTTTTGAGTCCTTTGAAATATTTTGGCATCTGTGCTTTTTCGAATCCATCTCTCTGTTAAATTTAAATAAATTAAGTAGACACTTCATTATATGAGCTGGCTGACGCAGTGGTTATGTCGTTCTCCTCCATTTCTTGAGGCTGTGGGTTCGAGTCAGTTGGATCGTTTTGGTGTCTATGCATTTTCGAATCAGTCTCTCTGTTAAATTTAAATAGATTAATTAGGATACTCACAGTGTGGACTCGCTGGCTCAGTGGTCATGTTGTCTGTATCCAATTATAGAGGCTGTGGGTTCGAGACCATCCACCTGCTCTGCGACGTTTGTTCTTTTCTCAGCAACCCAATTTTTTTAAATTTTGTTACCTAGCATAACGGAAATGACGTCCTGGAAGTGACGCCATAGGAAACGCTATATCCTGTACGTCATTTTCTGTGACCTCACTTCCGGAACGTCATTTCCTGTGACCTCACTTCCGGGACGTCTATTCCTATGTGAGAAAGAGATGCTGAAAAAAAAATATGCATAAAATTGCTGGACCTCTATAAGGACAGGAGTCACGTGGTGCAAAACAAACCCTGCACGAACTTTGGACGAGGAAGGGTGGGAGAGCGACACCGAAGCCAGCAGGCCCGAAGAGAAACCCCACCAGCAACGGTGGAGCTCAACCACCGCTCGTCCTCCATCTCGTGCAGATAATTTAGTAAGAAATATAAGAAAATTACAGAGAAGAAGGAAAGGCCTAAGACGACGAAATTAAGAACGCTCGATCCCTCTTTTACCTCGCTCATATTTAACCCGAAACGCGCCTGCTATTCTATAACGCTACAATTTTACCCAGTCGGGATACGAACCCTAAGACTAAAGCCCCGCAACTTGACGCCCCAAGCCTCTCGGCCAAGAGGGCGACGATGGAAATTACGATTTCCATATATTTAAGTTTAACATTGTAACAAGTCCGTTTAAATAATCTGAAAAACGGAGCTAAAATTTCCGGGGGCAGAACCCTCGACAAAAACATTCGCTTTACGCTGCAACATTGGCACTTTACCGCTGCGCTACGAATGGCATTGCAATTTTTTTTTTATTTGAACTATATAAAACTTTCACTGGATTGACGATTAAAATAAATCTGGGGTAGAACCCACAAAATCTATTATCCTGGCAACATTGTTTATTTCTTATTTAAAACGGTAATTGAGAAAGCATTGAGTTTATGGTGAGGACAGAACTCACCATCAACAGATGAGAGTGCTCGCTGCTCAACTCTTTAACCACTAGACCGTTTAAATCACGGCAGCGACTAAACCAAAAAACTATTTAAGTTTTTATTATGAAAAATAAAATAAAATACAGAGCCGGGAAGCCCTTGAATGCTATATTTTAGTTCAGAATTATAGAAAACGGAAAAAATCAGATGTTATATTAAATTTTCATTATGCTTCACAATAGAAAATTGCAAATATTACATCAGATTTTAACCTCTTACATATAAAATTCTAAAATGAAATGTAGCATTCAAGGACTTCCCGGCTCCTTTTTTTCCTTTTTTTAATGATGAGCAATATCCGCACAGGAAACGGTCAATTATCATCTGATTTGAACCAAAACTAATATTTAAACCGTTAGCTTTTTTCTAAAAAACAATTTATGAGAATCTGTCGATTTTCAAAATTATCTTTTTGTTTGATAGCTGATACTTTCTAGATGAGAAGACTATATAGAATTAGCTCCAAAACCCCAGTATTTTAAATGGCGTGGCAAGTAAATTCTTCACATTATTTTATCTTTATGGAATAGCAATAGACAATGGACAAACGACATTGCTCCAGTGGCAGAGTCGGGAAAGCGTCAGCTGAGTAACAGAAGTTTTGGAGATCGTAAAGCACAAATTTTGAAGTAAAGGATTCCCGGTTCGGAGCTCGCTTAAAGAAAATTTTTATCTTTTCAAGTAAAATTAAAAACGATTTTAGGCTTGACTCTTCTTCTATTTATTTTTAAATAATTGCAATTTTTTTTTATCACTCAATTTCTGGGGATCTATCGAACCAATTTTAATTATTACTTTTCCTGCAATACATGGTAATGTATAAGGAAAGTATTGGAATAATATCCAAAATCGCAGATCGAGTTTTCGACAGATCTACACGTCTCGGGACCTCCAGAACACGACAAAACTATTTCTACCGGACGTCTGTATGTCTTTCTGTCTGTGCAATATATGTATCCACTCTAACTTAAAATCTAATTGACCGAATTTCACAAAATTTTATAAATATGTCACTTGTGGGTGACCTTGGTGCTGATTAGATTTTGGTACGATTCGGGATAAAAGAACACGCCTTTTTTTGCGAAATGGTCCGCAAAATTCTCATGTATCCACTCTAGCCAAGAAACCAACTGACTAAATTTTACAAAACTTAGTAAATAAGTCACTTGCGGGTAACCCTGGTGCTGATTATATTTTGTTATGATACGGAAAAAAGAATCTGCCTTTTTTTTGTGAAATGGCCCGCAAATCCAAAATATCCAATCTAAAATAAAATACAACATATGTTCAAATATATCTGTTAAATGCTTGTTTTATACGTAATTTTTGACAACAAAATGAATAAGATCCACGCATTACTCTAAAATGTATCATTCTCGAGATATTTAAATTTTTAATTGTCTGGAAATGAAGACGATTTACACTGTAGTTAAAAACTATTTAATATAATTTCTTGAAGCTTAGTAGTTAAGTATCTTGATACTAATTAGATTTTGATATGATATGGAAAAGTATAACCGACTTTTTTTTTTTTTTTTTTTTTTTGCGAAATGGCCCGCAAAAATAGGGAAAATCTGAAACAAATGACTTATATTGCTGAAATATATTATTAAGTATTTGTTCTTCAGGTAAATTTTAAAAATTAAACGAATAAGACTAACCCCATGCGTGTAGAAATTTCGTATGATTTCCATGAAAATAGAAATTTCTGGAAATATCTCCATATCTCCTAGACTAATCGTTCTTGTGAGGTTTCTCTTAAAGGATCGAGAAGTCGCCTAATGTGGTAACCCATCTCCTAAGTTCTGAAAGTGGCAATCCTAGAGTGATGTCATGGGAAGGAATAAGGTTCCTCTATATACGAGCTGACTCATCAAGCATATTGAAGCCCACTATAGCTGGAAGCGCAATCTATTAGCATTAGCTCTATTCGTATTTTCACTTTAACTGGAAGTATTATTGAAATAATTATGGGTGGTTGTTCTGCACCGAACTGCTCTAGTTATTCTAGAAAGGGTTTTAGGCTAGTTAGCTTTCCTAGAAACGAAAAAAGAAGAAAACAATGGCTAATAAATAATCGGCGTTATAATTGGATACCCGGTACTGGAGCATACTTGTGTGAGGTAAGTTCTATAAAATTCTAATTGAAACTTATTTTTGTATATAAAGTATTTATTTAAATAATTTCTGTAATTGTAGTATGAATTATTAATGATTTTTAGTTGCTATAGTCTTATCTTAGTAAACTTGGTTTGTATTGTAAACAATACCTTGAATGCATTATACTGTCTTCAAAACCTAGAAGAAAATAGCTTCAAATTATACATATATAGATATATTAAAGATTCATTCCTGTTACACCAATATCTTTCAAGTTTTGTACACATTGTTGTATTTTTAGCTCATAATGAATCACAGTATTGGTGAATCCTACTATCAACAAACTGTCGCCAAGTGGAAAACTTGCCATGTTATAGTAATTATGCAAACATAAGCTAAAATGATAAATAAATCGAAATACGTTTATTATAAAATATACTTAATGATCAACTATTATCTTTTCGAAAAACTGATAAAAAAAATTATGATCGAATAACACGAAATTACTTTTAAACGGCACCGATTATTTTATCGCCATGTCTATATTTGGCGCCAATCATTTGATGTAAACATTGACGTTCTGTTTTTCCCTTTATAGGATTTTCTCAATAAGGTACTTAAATTTTTTTGTATTAGGCATAAATATATCGTTTGCAATACAGATTTATAAAATTTATTATTATTACTAAGATTTTAAATGTTATATTTATCAAATCTGTACATACACAAGTTTATAACAAAATTGCCCCTCTTTTATCCTTCTTTAGGTGTCGGATAACTTCCTTTCCTTTTGCTCCTTTTACAATGACAGTGAATCTCCAATGCTCCTCCTCCTCAAAAAATTATCAAATCTGTTTTAATTTTCACCAGAACTACAGCAATTTAGCAGAAACAGGGGAAATTGGAAATCCTTCGCTTGGGTGTGGTTACAATTTTGAAATTTTAAATGTATTGTACTGTTTTCAATATAAATGTGTGTTGTACAGTAGCATATTATTTGTTGGGTGGGACTACAGAAAAATATTTTACATTCTGTAGTAACCGATATCTCATAAATGGAAAGTGGAAATTAATTGAACTTTTCATAACTTATCGGATTAAGTTTATCGGTACTAATGCTTATTGGATGTATAGTTTTGGCAATATTATCTACTAGGATGTTTCTATGTGGCCAGTGATTTTTCATGAATGAATCGAGAAAACTGGTTGAAATTTTTGATCATATCTATAGTAATAAAGATTAAAAGCCTGTTGATTTCAAATTTCATTGGATTTATAGTTCTGGCAATATACACTAATGGTGTATCACCTTTGATCAGTGATTTCTCACGAATAAATGATTGAGAAAGATTAAAATACATACACCAAGCTTAAGCTTTTAAGTCTACTGGAAATCATTTATAGAAAATACACCAGTAAGCTGCACATACATTCATTGACAAGCTTTTAAAAAAAATAGATAAGCAAAAATTCTACAAATTGAAATTGGCACTCGTGTATATTCAATTTAAAATTCTCTACATTTTGAATAACTTTTCAAAACAGTTTTACTTTAATGAAGCTTTTTTAATAACATGTATGAATGTTTGCCTCACATATTTGAAAGTTTGTTAACTATTTTGTATTTAGAGAGGAAAATACTAATAATAACCTACTGAGCTCGGCTTTTTTTTCATCAAGGATTTTCAAACAATAGTTGATCATTAAGCAGCTTTTATGATAAACGTATTTCGATTTATTTACTATATTAGCTTATGTTTGCATAATTACTATAACATGGCAAATTTTCCCCTTGGCGACAGTGTTTGTTGATAGTAGGATTCACAAATTCTGTGATTCATTATGATCTAAAAATACAACAATGTGTATAAAACTTGAAAGATATTGGTGTAACAGGAATAAATCTTTAATATATATATATATATATATATATATATATGTATAATTGGAAGCTATTTTCTTCTAGGTTTTGAAGACAGTATAATGCATTCAAGGTGATGTTTACATTACAAACCAAGTGTACTAAGATAAGACTATAGCAACTAAAAATCATTAATAATCCATACTACAGTTACAGAAATAATAAAATAAGTGTTTAAAATAGATACTTGATATAAAAAAAGAAGTTTCAATTAGAATATTGTAGAACTTACCTCGCACAAGTATGATCCAGTACCGGGTATCCAATTATCGTGCCGACTATTTATTAGCCATTGTTTTCTTCTTTCTTCGTTTCAAGAAAAGCGAAATAGTCTAAAACCCTTTCTAGAATGACTAGAGCAGTTCGGTGCAGAACAACCACCCAAAATTATTTCAATAATATTTCACAAAGTAAAAATACGAATAGAGCTAATGCTAATGGCTTGCGCTTCCAGCTACGGTGGGCTTCAATATGCTTGATAAGTGAGCCTGTAGCAGAGAAGCTCTAGGAAGGAATGCTCGTACCGCTGTCTTCTGGAGAAAACGTGTTAATGGAGGCGATTTTTCTGCGAAAAAGACGAAAGATAAGACGGTAGACGCCAGTGAGGAAAAATTACCCTTTCGCAATGCTGCCCCCTCCTTAAACTGCACTTCCCGGGCAGTATCAATCTACTGTGGTTCAAAATATGTGGCCAATCTGTCGATATAGACGACTCTTTACTTGGTTGAAGACAATTTCTGGATTCGATAAACGACATTGTTTGTTATTTTCTTGATGACGTAGGTCCCTCCCCAGTTATGCTGCAGTTTTGGAGAAAATCCTGGTCGTCGGCAAGGATTGAACAGCCACACTTTGTCGCCTTCCTGGAATAGTACTTCATTAGTTGTGGTATCGTACTGGGTCTTCATTCTATCGGTAGCAATGTTGATCTTCTCACGAGCGAAACAATGAACCTCCTCCAATCATAACTGTAATATATAATACTATAAGCACTACATAATATAAGATCTTCATAGAACCGGTTATCTTAAATAATCTGAAATTAAAAATGCTTCGTTTTTTGGTTACCATAAACATTTGGCTGAATATATCAACCAGTTTCTGGAACTCCTTTCATCAAAACAAAAAACAGAGTATCCATATTCTTGCCTTTGCTAGTTTGATTGCTCTTTTAAACACTTTACAACATAGTGGAAAAGTGTTTATGACTTTGTTCATTCTGTCTGTCTGTCTGTCAGTCCGTTCGGACGATAACTGCCGTAAAAATGGCTTTATCAAAATGAAATTTTAGTATGTTTTTCAGACGGTCTGTGGAACCTATGGGAATATAAATGAATAACATTACCCAATTAGTTTTGGATTGAACCCGGATTGAAAAAATGAAATACATTGAACCCTATGGGACCTACTTTTTCAAACATTTTTTAAGTAAATTTAAAATTCACAAATTGCTTCGAAAGTTTTAGGAAATATTCAAATTATCCCATAAAGAATATAAAAAAAATTTCCGCAAACTATATTCGGTAGTTTTTTAAATAAAAATTAAAATAATAATTACACCCATATCATATGAAGAGATCACGTGACCCACTTCAAAATAAAATATGGCATCCATCTTGTGTCAAAATCATGATTTTTAAAGTTCTTTTTAATTTATATTTAGTGTTGTATCCATTCTAAAACCGCTCTATTTTTACATAATTGCTGTGTATCTATATTCTGTAGCAGCGCAATAACAATATATTTGAGTTTAAATGATCAATGCCATTCATCTTGTGTCAAAATCGTGATTTTTAAAGTTATTTTTAATTTATATTTAGTGTTGCATTCGCCCTAAAACCGCTTTATTTTTTCTGTGCATCTATATACTACGACAACGCAATTACAATATTTGTGAGTTTAAATGATCATCAAACTTTGATTATTTCCACAACGAAGCCTGATTTTCACGTATGGAGAATGTAAACACATCAAGATATAAGATGAGTTGTATAAAAATTGCTGAATTTCTTTATCGCAAAATTATTTCTGGAGTCTGTAATTTACTCTGTAGTCTGTAATGTAGCTGATATGAATGAAACATTCATTGATTTTACATAGAGAAGCAGACGAATCTATTGCCATTTTCTATGAAAATTTAAACATGGAGTTATACAGTACTGTTACCTCCATGGTTTTAAGTTTTTAAATAAAATAAATTATTGTAGTATTATAATAATTTTAAAAATATCGTCGCTGAATGAAAGGAATGAAAAAATGTGAATGAATGAAATATTCGCTGCTTTTATATAAAGAGCCAGCCGATTTATATTTCGATGAAGTTATTTGAATAAAGCTCATTTATTTTTGATGAAATTTTCAAATATAATAAATTGTAGTATTGTGATAATTTTAAAAATATCACAGCTGAATGTATCGCATTTTAGAGATGTTTAAATAAAATTGCATTGCTGTTGGAAAGTGTTTTATAACCAATGGTTTATGCATGATTGATCTCTCTTGTTTTAATATTTTACCGAAGGAAAATGTTTTTCTTTGATATATTTATTTAATGTTTTCCTTGATATATTTAATCAACTATTTATGCTGAAACTATAGACTAATTTTAATTTCAGGCTATAGAAACGTTTTTAATCGGAAAAATCATTTTGAATTATTTTCTTAATTATAAAAATTCTTGTTGTAATTGTGTTTATAATATATTTTTTCCCCTTGTTCATTCTTTCTACAGTTCGTTTGGGGGCTGTGCTTCTGCGCGCTTTTTTTAATAAAACTTACGATATATTTATTTTATTACGGTTTTTATATTGAGTTAATCTTAGCGTTAAGTGTTATATTATCTAGTTAGTAACATTTAAAGAGTCATTCACTTTAGAATAAAATATTATATAAAACAAATATGTTCCTTTCACATACACTGGCTTCCAAAAGTTATGCAAGGGCTGTAATATAAATTGTACATGAAGGTAGCAAATGTGTTTATGCATTACAAAAAACAAGAATTATGTACAAAGATGAGAAAAATATTTACTTTTCGTAAGTTATATGATGACGTCACATTTGGATCATTAACAAAATGATGCTTAAAGACAAATAAACTAAACAAAACTTTAATATGGTGTGTGATCACCCCGGACCTTCACACAAACTTTAGATCGATTTTCCATGCTTTCAATGAGGTGATCAACCATCGCAGATGCAAGCAATGACCATTCCTCCAATAGGGCAGTTTTCAACTCTCTGAGACTGGCTGGAGGAGGTAAATGTGCAGAGAAAGCAAGCCCGAGGGCATCCCAAAGGTTTCCAATGGGATTAAGTTCGGGGAAATGCGCCGGCAACTCCATACGAGAAATGCTCTCACTTTCCAGGTTCGTCAACGATGTTAACGCGCACTATCGTCCATAAGGAGGAAATCAGGACCAACTGCTGCAGCGTAGAGTTTCGCAATGGGGTCTAGGACTTCATCCCGATACCGTGCAGCCATCACAGAACCATCTTTAAAGATGTGCAGCTCCGTGCGATATCCCATTGAAATTCCAGCTCACACCATGACTCTGCTACCCCTGAATGCGTGATGTTCGATGATGTTCTTGGCCTGATCGGGTGTGCCTCGTTCTCTCCAGATCCTTACACGCTTATCATCTGGTTAAAGGGCAAATCTGGACTCGTCCGTGAACAGGACGTTGCACCGATCTGAGACCGTCCTATTGACATGTTGACGACACCACTTTAATCTCGCCCCTCTGGCTTGGACGCTTAATGGAACACTAAAGCGTGGTACTCGGGAGTACAGTCCCTTCACGTGGAGCTTTCGGCGCACAGTACTGGCAGATATTGTTTTACCAAGTGTCGCTGAAACCATGGATGTAACTGTTGTGGAGGTCGCTCGTCGATTCTGCTTGACTACTATAGCAATATGCCGATCATCAGAGGGGGTGGTAACCCGTGGACGACCGGACACAGGTCTCCGGACAACTGTTTGACTTGTTTGGAATTGTGTCCATAATCGAGAAATTGCCGAATGACCAAAGAAAATAGCGAAATCTTCGATTGACTGTTCTGCTTCAATGCGTCCGACAGCACGCCAGCGCTCACTATCTGTCATTAGTCTTCTTTCAGCCATAGAAACACGAATATCGTCAAAAATAATCTTACAAAAGTTATAAACACTTTGTATCAGCATTTAAATGTACCTCTCCAATCCCTTCAGAATGCTGGCGTCTTCAATGACTGCCTAATTAGCATATATCCGGACAGTCAATTGTGATTGGCTGTAGCATACGATATTTGCATACTGTCATCTACATCCGCAGCGATTTTCAGCCACTTAAATTCAAATACGCTTTCGAAAAATGAAAATTTGCATTGCGTGTTTAACTTTTGGAAGTCAGTGTATTTTCCCCTACGATACATAGTGATATGTAAAGGGAACGTACTGGATTAATAAAAACTCCGACTGTTGGATATTGATGGGTCTTGAACACAATCAACCACTTTTACAATGATGTCCGTATATATTATTTGTCTGTCAGTCTATAGATGCTATATCTCTCGAACAAATTGTGAAAACTGAATAAAACTTGGTACGATTATTTCCATCGAAAGAAGTCAGAGGCCTATTTATTTTCAGAATTTTAGAATGATCAGACCAGTGGAAGGCCATCAATTTTACATCATTACTATATCCCTCAGACGTTTTACTCAGTGAAAAATTTAATGTGAAGATTAAGTTTCAAATCCCAGTCAAATACACAGACAGCCCCCTCTCCTCAATCCCTCATTTTCAAATTTTTATGTAAAAAACTTTTATATAAAATTTTGAGAAGTTAAAAAAAAATCATAAATTTGATCTGAACTAATTTTTAATCAAATGCTGTTGCCATATTTAAATATATCTTTGATCTTTGACATTAGGAAAGCAGTAGCAGCGTAGCAAGAACGTAAAGAATCTTAGAAAATAAAACTTACTTAATTTAATGACAATTTGATGACGACATCATGAATGAGCCCCCCCCCCCCCCATATGGAGATTAATATAGGACCTATTTGATTAACTACTGATCCATTGGTGATTTTACCTTCTTTACAATTGTTAGCTTTCTGCTATTATTTGCAATTGACTATTATTACTAAATGTTTCCATTTTAATTTTTAAGGACTAAAATATCTATGATAATTTTAGAATTAGTTGAAATCTCCCTCTATAAGTTTAAAATATATTAATTATATAAAAAATAATTATTAATTATATAAGTAATATACATATAATAGAATAATTTATTATATCCCATACAAAACAATTGAAATTTTCAATTGAAATACTAGGAATTCTAGGAAACTATTCTAAAAATTTAACAATAAAATGTATTTCTTAATTAATTTCTTTAATTTCCTTGTAAATTTAATTTTAGCTTGGCAACTGGGACTAAAATTTGATCATACTCAGTGCACTAAAGTATAAAGTTATTATAATTTAAAAAAACAAAAAACTTAAATTAAACCGCGCTGCGTAGAAGAATGCGCATGAGCAGGGATCGAAACAATTTTCGTCTGCTGTAGCGTTACCTCCGAGATATGTCTATCGGTGGCAACGGCTGTAGACGCTTGTGTTACGGTGCAATGGAGGACATGTTCTTCGCATTTCCAATGTCTAGTGAAGCAGATTAAAACTCTGGAGATATAGCCTTTTTGGCTAGGCGCTCCACTAGCTGATACCGCCAAGATATATAACTTCCCTTCATGAGGCCGTCATTATGGCAACCATGCTGTAGCAGTAACATTATAGGTGATGCAGGATACAGATGTCCGAAATCCTGCTTCATTATTCCAGGCAAGGATGTATCCAGAAATTTCATTTCGGGGGGAAGGGGGGGGGGTCCAAAGTATAGTAAACTTTCAATCCAAAGAAAAGTTTGAAAAAAACCTAACTAAACTTGACTAAATTGATACTGGATCATAATTGAACGAGAAAACACGAAAGCACAGGCAAGGACGTATCCAGTAATTTCTTTTCGGGGGGGGGTCCAAAGTATAGTGAACTTTCAATCAAAAAAAAAAAAACGTTTGAAAAGACCTAACTAAACTTGACAAAATTGATACTGGATCACAATTGAACGAAAAAATACGAGAGCACAGGCAAGGACGTATCCGGAAATTTCATTTGGAGGGGGGGAGGGTCAGGACCCCCTCTATGAATACGTGCTTGATTCCAGGAGTGTTGATAGATTAAAAAGAATGCGTTGCGCACGGGTGTCAGATGTTTCGCTGTTAACATTGCGTGGTCGTTAAATGTAAATATAAGTAATTCTAATTATAATAAAGGGGTTAAATAACAAGAAAATTTCGAATTTTAATTTTTCGATTAAAATAAGTTCGATAAAAAATTAAAATAATTCAGAATAACAAAAAAAAATATTTAATCGATAATTTTAGGTGAAGCAAAGCTTCACCTGACGAGTTGCCACTGATCCAAATGGCGCGAAATGTAATGTACAGAATTTTGTTTAAAATGTCTTTATTGATATCTAGGTGACTTTCCATTATTGCATAGGCGTTATATATTTAAATTGGTCTGCATTATGGTTAGTTTCTTGGAAATTTTAGTGCTTAGTTAAATAAATGTATGTTAAGTAAACAAAAATGTGAGAAATTAAGGATTCTTGAGAATTTATGCAGTAAAAAATGTATTTGTTCATTTCACACGTTCGAAATAATGAAATATGTTTGAGAGATTGTTGAGATGGTGATGATAATATGTGAATCTAACAACATAGGCGTTATCGGAAGCATTTACAGAGACTTAAACTAGCATAATAACTGGTTTACCTAAAGTTTGTAACTCATTATTTTGAGATCCTCGGCATGCCTTATTTAGGAGTTGATAATGCCGTACTGTTAACAGCATTGCGACATCCAATAGACATCCGTCGTAAGTAATATTATAAACTGTACCCCGTATTTCATCTTCGGAATCTGACTTCTCTTTTTACACCTGCTAAATTAATGTTTTGTATACTAACTTTTTTATTTGACATTTTTATCTCGATTATTTCAGGCTAATAGAGCTTGCATAGATGAATGAAATTAAAATACATTTTGATTTGTCCCATATGTATGTTAGTTTTATACATCACGTAACATCGCACACAAAACAAACGAGCGCGGCTACATAACATCGAACATAACCAACACAGGATGTTGCCATTCTAACAACACAAGAAAGGGTGTTGCCATTACAAACATAACTAATATAACAATATGGGCTTATTCACAATTAATAGCATATTTCTTACACTCCACCTTGAATAAGCCCATTTTGTACAGTTCCGTTTATTCTGAAAAGTCCCATTTTATTTAGGTGAGTGTTCATCTTTTCACTTCCTAGTGTCTTCAACATATCTGCAAGATTGTTTTCTGTAGGGGTGTACTAAAAAATCAGCTCATTTGCTTCAACTTTCTCTCGGAAGAAAACAATGTCGAAGATCTATGTGCTTATTCCACTCTGATTTTTCGTTAAGGAAATACTAGCACCCTGATTGTCTACGTGTAGAGGTAAAGGTGGTAATATGCACCACCACTTTGTTTTTTGTAAAGTGCACTTATATTTTAAGCTAATTTCACTGGATTTGGGAATGGTTGGTCGCATATGCTAATCAGCTATGGCCCCAACAGGAGGAATAATTTTTAGAATATTTACAGTAACCTCCATAATGCGATTACCAAAAAAATTGAAATCACCTTTTTTTTTTTTAAAGTGCGGGTATTATGGACCCCCATGAAATAGTCACAGTTTATTCGTTAAAACTGAACTTTATTGTTGAAAAAGCAAATTATTTACAAAAGTGGCAAATATAAATTTCTTTCTCGGCTCCAGCACATTCACTGTATGTCCATAATTCACTCATCGCACACGTGACTCATACTTCTCCATGGCAGTCATCAGTAAACGCTGAGTCACAGAAGAGACAATTGGCATTTTACATACCAGGTTGGCTCTCCCCCACTTCGAGATCGAGCTGGAGTGGTCAGGATCCATAATACCATCAACACCATGTTGAAAATACCACATCACTACTCCTAAACCTAACCAAAAAGTTGAAGTCTGGTTTCGACATATTATCGTCTAATTAGTGTAGTTCAAAGTATGACATCGAAATCTGCGCATTGTGCAACATAAATATCCATAAAACATGTATATCACTTGCCTTGCTAAAAGTTCGCAAATAGGATGAAACTATTAACGCCCACAACACAAATGCTCCTTCAATAATGCACAGTAATGGTGATCTCTTATCTCAGGGAGAGTAATTAGAGTTGATTTACCACTCTGCCACTAAAGTGAGCCTCGTTCCGGCCGAGGGGATCCATAATACCTGCAGTGCAGGGTCCATATTACCACCCTTCCCCCTATAGTTTGTGACACTCACTAGCTCCAATTTCATATAGGAAATTTCGCAGCCAAAGAACTTCCTGTGGCACATCGATATGTATTTTGCCTCCACTGTCCAGAATGCAGTTGATCGTTGCTTCTTGCTATTTCAAGAAATTGTACCCGATAACTGAACTGCATAACCACTGAAAGATCGTCTATCACTTCTGTCTGTGGTCCAGTCAGCATCACAAAACACGGTCACACTTCCTCCTGCTTTTCTGAATATTAGACTGTAGCCTTTTTAACACTTTACAACAAAGTTGAAAAGTGTTTATGACTTTGTTCATTCTGTCTGTCTGTCTGTCCGTTAGCACGATAACTGCCGTAAAAATGACTTAATCAAAATGAAATTTTAGTTTGTTGTTCAGACGGTCTGTAGAACCTATGGGAATATAAATGAATAATATTACCCAATTAGTTTTGGATTGAACCCGGGTCGAAAAAATGAAATACATTGAGCCCTATGGGACCTAATTTTTCAAACATTTTTTAAGCGGATTTAAAATTCACAAATTGCTTCGAAAATTTTAAGTAATATTCAAATTGTTCTATAAAATATATAAAAAAAAATTCAGCGAAATATATTCAGTAGTTTTTTAAATAAAAATTAAAATAATAATTACACCTCTTATATGAAACGATCACATGACCCACTTCAAAATGATATATGGCATCCATCTTGTTTCAAAATCGTGATTTTTTTAAGTTCTTTTTAATTCATATTGAGTGTTGTATCCGTCCTAAAACTACTTTATTTTTGCTTAAATTCTGTGCATCTACATACTGAAACAACGCAATGACAATATATTTGAGTTTAAATGCTCATCTAAATTTGATTATTTCTACAACTAAGCCTATTTTTCACCTATGTAAAATGTAAACAGCAAAATATATAGAATGAGTTGTATTAAAATTCCGGTATTTTTTTAACACAAAATAATTTAGTCCATGGAGTCTGCATGGCTGATATGAATGAAATATTAATTGATTTCATAAAGAGAAGGACGATTTTTTTCGATGAAGTTTCAAGCATAGAGTTTAATTTTTTGTAGTTCCATGGTCTTAAACAAAATGTTTAAATAAAATAAATTATTATAGTATTGTGATGAATGAAATGAATGGGAGAAAGTTATGAATGAAATCCTGTTTTTATAGAGAGATCCAGGCGTGTTATTTTTTCTATGACGTCATTTGAATTAATTTCAGTTGTTTTCGATGAAGTTTTCAAATATAATAAATTATCGTAGTATTATGATAATTCTAAAACTATTACCGAGGAATGTATAACATTTTAGAGATGTTTAAACCAGGCAATTTATATTTCAATGCCGTCATTTGAATGAAGTTCATTTTTTTCGATGAAGGTTTAAGTTTTCAAATATAATAAATTAATGCAGTATTGTGATAAGTTTCAAAATATTACCGAGGAATGTATTGCATTTTAGACTTGTTTAAATAAAATTGCATTGAAGTTGGAAAGTGTTTCATAATCAATGCTTTAAGCATGATTGATCTTTCTTGTTTCTGTTTCACATAGCGTAATATATGCTTGACACAGGTCCAATGTTCTTTACTTGGCCTATTATTGAACTGGCTCATGTATGTCGTAGCAAAGCTTAAGTTTAGCTTCGTGCCACCAGCTAAATGCAGAAGTCCTCCAATAGCTTGACTTGACGATATCTGTTTGCGTCTTCAGGTTTCATTACTTCGTCATCTGAAGATCGGCTGAATTTCATTCCAGGGTCCAAGAGTGCAGATGCTCCCTTAACGTCAGCAGTTCAGTTGCATACGCTGATTGGTCTAGGGTGAGTGTCCTATTATGATGATATTCAGCTTTCATAGATAACATGTGGTTAACTTTTCTCAAGTCTATTACTTAGAGACTCCATTTATCTTGTCAACGTAAACTCCAATAATTAAGTCATGTTGTTTAGTGAAATAAATACATGGGTCTGCTTTTGATCTTAGTCCGATTGATTTCAAGAATTTGTCCAAGCGAACATTCCACTGTCTTCCTAACTGATGTAGACCATACAGACTCTTTTTTAGCCAGACCCCTTTTCATCCGCATCTGTGCACATCGTAAGTAGTTCCATGTTTATGGCCTCTTTTAATACTATATTCAGGTAAGCTGCTCTGATGTCCAGCTGATGAACTTTCCAGCCACGCTCCACTGCGAGTGCAAGCAAATTCCTAATGGATTTTATCTTCACAAATGGTGAAGGTCTCATTGAAATCAATTCCTTTTACTTGTGTGAAACCACGAGCAACTAGCCAGGCTTTGTACCTTTCTAATTTGCCATTTTTTTAACCTTCTTTTTGAAAACCCATTTGCTTTTCATTATTCTTCTTCCTTCAGGTCGTGGTACTATTTTCAATGTATCATTTCGTCTTAAATTTTCCAACTCTTCTTGAGTGACCATTTCCCATTCATTTGCTTCTGGAGACGATAGAGCTTCTATCGTTATTGGGTCTTTCACAGAATCTTGCCGTTTGACACCATTGCATATGTGGCATGTCACTTGTTTTGGTTTCTTTGTCGCCACCCTTTCTAAACGTCTTGATGTTGATGGACCATGTAATGCCGTATTGTTAGAGGATGGAACACTAATAGGAGTGTTTGTAGAGTTGATATTACATCTTGCATACTTGTTGAGTCCGAGTTTACATTAAACATTTTATTTCATCCTCGTCAGTGGAGTTATACCAATCTCTCCCTCGCCATCAGCTTCAAGACTCCAACTCTGTGTATCATTATTTTCTTCGTTCTGAATATAGATTATAGCAGTATCTTCGATATTATATGGCTTTCAACGTCTTGAAGATTTCGGTTCTTTCTTGCAGGGTTTTACATTTTTTTCAAAAATTACACACCGGATGACAAAGAAAGTGTTACACTTCATGTTCCCTAACTTATAACCTTTAACTCCATCTGGATAGCCCACAAATATGTAACGATTTTTCCCGAATTAGACCTGATGTAACGATTTTCCTTTAAAAATTTCCATACTGCTAACAAGGAAACGTTCCCAAGCTAAACTCGTAGAATTCGACGAAAATTTGACAGGTATTAGAAGAAGTTATAGAAAATTCATATTCTGAAAATTAGCTGCTGAATTGCATTAGGAGAGGAGTAGAGTAATGTTGAAAATTGGGTCTGGGTTGCCAGAACCGTACAGTTAGCATCAATTGGCGATTTTGCATTCTTGTAAATTGACGAACACATGTAATGTGTTTATCTATCAAAACGCATTTTATGCTGTATTTAGAGGCGTTAATACTTGAAAAATAGCTTCTTAAAAAACAGAAAATGCAGATTACATGTATCAGTACTATGGTATATAGTTTATAAGAGATATAATTGATGACAAATGATTGAGGTCGAATGAAAGGGTTAATTTCTTTATAAATTGAAAGTGTTACAAATATGAGGCTCATTGAAGAAATGCATAAAACAGAAACATATTTTACACAAACTACACCGAGCAAATATTTTGGATGCACAGTTTTGTTTCCGCAATCAAGTACGTTGTGTGCAGTAAATATGAACTCAGCAGGATTTTCGAAATACCCAGGTTGGTTTTCAGTGTATGTCATGAGCATGCATGCCATGAATATTTCCACATGTTAACGTAGCGTGGTGAAGAGAACTGGTTGTGTGCAATGGATTGAACTTTAAATATATTGTCTCATTGAAATAAATCGATGTGTATTTGTGCAGCCATAACTAAATCTGAAAAATTTCGAACGAAATTTTTCCAGACCCGGAAACCGTATCTATCAAGGGATTGTATTAGATGAGTGGTTTTAGGTGGCATGACAAACAACTTTACAGGAAGCTTTGAATGGCACTTTTAGGGAGATAGCTTTATCACAAGCCCAGCTTTTCAAATTCGAATCGTGCACCTTTACCTGTGCCTTATGTCCTGAAACTTTTTAAAAACACATTTTTTAATTTCGCATAGTTTGTGCCTCTTATCAACGAATTTGTTGATTTGATTTTTCTACAAATACATTTTGGACATATTTTTTACAAATCTATACCTTCTTTGAACAAATTGTAGTGTGCGATGTTTCATTTTTTTCTTGCTACATCAGTATTCAACAACTGCTCGTATAGTTTCAAATAGAATACGCTGGACTTCTTCATTTTCTACCTCCTCACCCACAAACATTTCATTTTTTTCATCCATAATGTCAAAATCAGAATCATTTTCGGCAACCGATACTCGAAATCCAGAGTGTCTTCCATTTTCACTAACAAATATTTCGCAAATAGATTCAGGTTCTTGCAAAATTTCCATTATTTTATTCTTTACATTTATTTCGGCTTCTGTAAAATTAGTCGGCTCCATTTCTGGAACAGAGAATTCATGGTACAGCATCCACACTACGTTGAACACATTAATATGTGATGACATTTTCTATTTGAAAGCCACTACTGGTTTAAAAAAATTGATTAAAAAACATCGAGGTATTAAAAATAACAATTTCATGCGCAAGACTTTTGAGCATTGAACAAAACAACACAAAATTATAGCAGATCGCTAATTTGTTTCACTGACATAAAATAATAAAACTGTGAGAAATGCACGATTATACTAAAATATATATATTCAAACTCAATTTCAAATACTTTTGAATGTAAACTATGTAATTCAGCAGCTTAATTGTTTCACTATCGATATTTTGAGCCATCTACAAACGAATGTCAAATGTTCCTCGAATTCTATTTAGCTTGGGAACGTTTCCTTGTAAGCAAAAGAGTATTTTGTTTTGGAAACGTCACGAAACGTAAGGGCAAAATTGTCCGTGTGACGTCACGTGCCCATGCTCTATAGTAAACATTACGACTATATAATATTGAATATAAACAACACCGGACCGTCGTCATTCTGGCAAAACCCTATCTTGTGTTGCCAGATTGGCAACGGTCCGGTGTTGTTTATGACAACACAAGGGTGTTGCCATTACAAACATAACTAATGCAACAATATGGGCTTATGTGTAACTAATCGCATATTTTTTACACTGTATGACAAATCAAATAAGATTTGTTGAAAAATATTCTATTTTAAGATACAAAATTAGTTAATGTAATTTTTTTATTAAAATAAGCATTTAAAAATAATTTTATCTATATTTAAATTTTTACTTCCGCTCTCAGCGGATGCGTCCAGCATAGTTTTATAACTGCTCTCAATATTTCATTTTAGACTTCGTCACATCTGTGCCCCCTTTCTAGCATTTGGGAACTCGCGCATCAACAGCTACCCTCTTCCCCCATCCTGTTACTCAAACTCAAGGCCCTTCGTTTCTTTCTCTAACTCTACTGGGTGCCTGCTTGGGCCCCAGAACATCTATGTAAATTCTATCCCAATTATGAAACTCCTTTTTCTCTTCCTAAGTTGGGGGTGGGGTGGGGATTCATCCTCTCCCGGGCATTTCTCTAACTCCGTCCATAAGATCTTGAGATTTAAATTTATTAAGTTTCTTGATTATAAATATTGTAACAAAAAAATGAAAAAAAAAAGTGATTTTTAAGTGTACAATAAATTTTTAATTGTCTATATACATTTAAAATGTAATTTTAAATGTTTAATAATTTATTGAAATTAAATTGTAAAATAATTCGTAATAAATGTTAAGTTGTAAAATCATTTATTAAAATTAAGTTGTTGATAAAACTTGAAATAATTTTAAACAACAAATTCTGCAGATATTAAAAGTAATTTTTTCGAGTATTTTTGTTAGCAACAGATGGCAGTACAAGTTGTAATGTTTAGTGCTATTTTAAAGAGTAAGCAGAATATATTTTCAAGTTGTTTTAATATTGTTTCAGAATGACAGGGAAAAAAAAAAAATTGTGTATGGAGATCAAAATTAATTTTCTAAATTCTATTGGAAGGGATGGAAGAGATTCTATTTGGAAGAGATGGCTTCAAAATTCAATCAGATGTTAATTTTAATTAGAATAACCCCTTGTGTTTTGTGGAATTTAGTTAGCTTATTTTAGAAATTGTTGAAATATACATATATCTTGCGAACACAAGTGGCAAATGTATGCTTGTCTAAATTTGCAAAGGCAAAACCCATCAATACTGTAAATGTGTGAGCCATTGGTACATATACGATTGAATCAGAAGAGACTAAAAAGATATAATTTTTTAATTTATATTATATAATAATTCATGTATATAAAAACTCTTTAGAAGAGATGGCTTATAAAAATGGCCACAGTGAGGCAGTGAAATTTTCTGTTTTGTCAGATTAGCTATATTTCTTTCCTTTCAACCACATGTGAGAAGGGATCTACTCCGGAAGCAAAGACGTACTCGGTTGTCATCGCAGCCTTGAACTGTCTATTCACCATGAATGTGAAGGCACCGTAAGTATCAAATATGTAATCCATGGGGAAAAATTGACAAATTCAGAGAAATAACTCCAAATTGTCAAAAATAATGCCAAATGGATGAATTAATAATTAACATACTTTAATATAATTGAGTATATTGCTTAGCATATGTTAATATTTCCAATTGTCAAGTTATATTTGCACAAAATATTATGGTACCAAAATAATTTTACATGTTGACATCCATAAAAGTGCCAAATATCGGTGTACTTTTCAACGTTCAAAACATTGTGCAGTGGATCTTGTCCATTATTTTGCATTGATAAATTATTTTCATTATGTAGGGAAAGTCACGTGCTGTGCACATTTTCTTTTTATATTTACCCCAAAAATATTTTATAGTTACGCCATTAGTTGAGGTTTCATCTGCCAAGAGGGTGTAGAGATAAAATTATTGGGCAAAAGATTCATTTATGTATGTGATGGTTGTTCCATTTTGATATATTAATGAGAGGAATGGGATTTAAATATATTCTTTTTGTTTACAGATTGGTATTTCCATCGCAATCAGATAAAATATTTTTGAACCCCGTTATCTAGGTTCTCAGTTAACTTAATTTCAAGTGTTAGGTAGCTATATAATTAAATTGTTACTGGAATTTGAATATCTGAACAAAATATGGCATCTCTTAAGTATACATTTTATATAAATTCATATTTTCTTGAGAAAGAGTTCTGAAAATAAAGGTAAATTCTAATATTCTAAAATTTTGATGTTTAAGAAAAGCAGAAAGACACAAGGAAAATATTGCTATTAAATAATTTTATAGCAAACCGTAATTATTGGTGTTTGATTTAATATGGTTATACATAAAGATTAATTTATTTTTCTATACTATTTACAGTTTATGCAAAACATTCTTAAAGTATCTCAAATGTAAATTTATGATTTGGTTTGATTATATTGTTTTTTTTTTAAAAATACATGCGTCAATTACATTTTTGTTGCTATTTCATCTTAAATGATCTCCTCAAATGGCAAATATTAAATAAAGAAGTCAAACTGAGATTCATTTTATATTTTTATTAATAGTGCTGTAAAAGCTAAAACTGTAAGAAAAAATATATAAAAAGTAGTCCACTGCTAAAGATACTGTGAACTATTCAGCAAAACAAAAAATACTTTATTTAATGCAGTAGTAGTATAGTAACAAACATATGAAAGACAATAAAACATACTCCATGAAAATTCAAATGTTATAAGTTAAAACAAACAAATGAATAAAAATGACTTCCTCAGAAAAAGGATTGTGGTGGTTTAATACTCACCACGGCACTTGAGTTGATCTTTGTGTGTGCACAACTTTTTTTTTTCTTTTTTTACAGTATTTATTTTTTTCGTCAAAGATTTGTGGCAAAGAATGCGAGATAAATAGACAAATTACATCAACAGCTGATTTAACAACAAAACAAGTCACTCCTGAGTAGGAATTTAACAGAATTAATAACTTTATTGACTAGTTATAAGAAAGCAAGGCCCCACCTGATAATGGGCCAGCATCCAATTTCCTCACATCTTGTAAAAAAAATATTTGGATCAATAGTGAAGGATAAAGCCAGGTAAAAAGATTAAAAAACAGTGGTTTCGGTCTCATACCCATGCTGTCAAATTTCTATGAAGTGCTTATGAAAATATTTCCTACTGTCCTAGCAATCAATGTTTTCGAGAGAATTGTTTTTAAATCTGCCACCTCTCTAAAGCACCAGGAAGATGGGCAAATTATAAATGAGCACCTTATGCAGCATTTTGGGCCATGGAAGCCTGTATTTACAATAACTGCTTAGGAATAAAACAAGTACAAATTTTATGTATTTGCTCAATTACTTGTGATGGCAGAAAAATTCACATGTAATACTGTATCTCAGAGTTTTTCCTTAAAAAAAATGGAATGTACACTAAAAATGTGTAATAAGCTCTTGTACCACTATAAAGATGTATCCAATCAATCACAACACATGCACAATGATTTATAACATGCAATTTTAAAATATTAAGCTTCCTTTTACTTTTATGTGTCCAGTACAAATACACTTATAGGATTATTAACTACGTGTTTCATGGATAGCAGGTATCTCCACAGAAAACAGGCTGCAGCTTCGAATGTAGTCAACATGAGAATTAACAGATCTGTATATTTAACACGATTATCAAAAATCGGACAAGGCAAAATATATTTTGTTCTTTCTGAAGGCTAAAAACAAATGGAAAAAGAGTTATGGGAAACAATTGCGCAGTGGAGAACACCTGGCCATAGTGACTGAAATGACTAAACATTCAGGTTATATAATTTGTCTACACACAATACAAACACTACCACTTTTACAAGATATGTTGATTAATGATGCAATATATATTAGGTTTAACATTTAGATTTAACACGTAAATTTAATAAAAAATTAACAAAATAGCATAACCACTAACTTAACACAAAATATCTGTCAAATTTCAGAACAATGAAAATTGAGCCTGCACATGTAGCTGACAAAAAAAGGCCATCCCATTCTGCAGGTGAATACAAAACTGAGGCCAGAAAATACGTAGAAAAAATAGTCTCGGTAGTGTACAAAAATAAGTTTTAACATTGTGCAAGCAGCATGTAATTTCTTCATATATTTTTATGAACTTGTCAGCTCTGTGCAAAAAGAAATAACTTAAAATCAAAAATTAAACTTTCATCCCTTGGCACAAAACTACCAATAGCAATTTAACAGTGCCAAATGGAACATCCACGCAACTAGGTGTTACTGCAGAAATATTAATGCATGTGTAAATAAACACAGCACAACAACAGTTTAAAAATGCTATTTCAAAACACCAAAATCTGATATACCAATGTAACTTTAGTTTCATTGTTACAACATACATTACTGTAAAACACGTGTACAAAAATTACTGTCATCAGAAAATAGCTCAAACATGGTGTAAAAGCACTGTTAACTTGTTCCACAGAATTGAGCACTACAGTGGCTACATACTGAAACAATAGTATAACCTTTTTAAAGACTAAAAACAAATGTGACAATGCACACTACAATGCTAATTTAACTATGCAGGAATTGAGACTTCCAAATATTTGGAAATACAGAACATATTAACACATGTCCTTCTAGTGCAACAGTAAGCATAGATATTAAGACCACTCTTTAATGAGCAACGGTCATAAATCAAAAGTTAAAAACATTAAATTACATGATAAACAATTAGAATATTAAAAAATAAATTAAGTTTAATACATAGTAATAAAATTAATTACAATTACTTAGAATATATAAGTATCAAAGTAATTTGAGATCATTTCATTCAAGCAATATAAGACAAATGATGGAAAAAATAATCTAACAAGCATGCGAAAACCATTAATTAAAAAGAACCTCTAAAAAAGGTGATAACAAAAAAGGAATGATTGCATAAAATCATATTATTGCAAAATTCATCGAGGTAGAATCTTAAAAACAAAGTTAAGAGGATTTAACTCCTCAAAGCTTCAAACAAATAACAAACAATAAATCAACTGCCAGATACACAACCATAAATAAAAGAAAAAGCTTAAGTCTGCTGCCATTATATTAAGCATTTAATAAATAACACAAAAAGTTCAAAATACCACAAATTTAAAACATCTTATTGCAAACATTCTTATGCACTTATTGCTAATAACTGTGCTAAAAACAAGTATCTTTGGTGAAAGGAAAAGGTGCATTTGCAGGCATACTGGCCAATGCTTAAACAGTATTTATAAAGACCAGTGTAAAAATACAAATTTCTATTTCATGTTGATTAACATACGAATAAACATTGACTTTAATATATGATTGTATAGTATAGGCAAGACACATTACAACTAAATTACAGATACAAACCATGTCGCACTGCAATATCTCCACACATTGGCTATTAAAGGATCAGTTTATCCATTAACTTGGTCCATTTTATCAGTGCGATGTTCAGCATACAAACTTTAAACAATAAACAAAACTAATTCTATCAATTTCACAACGGTAACTGGTATTCATCATTCAGAATTAACTAGTTAAAAGTTAAATGCTTATATATTTGGAATACAACAGATTAAGTTTGCATGACTTGAGATACAACTATCAGATCTTGATATAACAGACTTTTAACACTTTCACTTACAATACTTAAAAATCTGTTTCGGCAGGTAATAAGAACGAGCAATGAATATAAATAAGTCAAACACAAAATTTAATAAACACAAAAATTAACAGGGAAATTGGCACCCATGTTAAATATAACTTATAAAAACATGGAAGTTCATTTAAATTGACAGTACAGGAGAAAAAAAATGCCTGCACATTACTGGAAGAGAACAGACCTGGTGCATGAGGACAGGTCACAAAGGCAAAGGTAGATGCTATAGTCCAAGCATTTTATTAAGGCAGAAAATTCAGGCTGGCGAGTGTTCAACAACTGTTTTCAACAAGTGGCCCCAATCTTCAAAGAGATCACAGGAAAGTTTTACAATGCATCTTTGGCTTAACCAGTTTTTAAAAAGTTACATTTCATATTATTAATAAATAAGTTAAAACATTGTTACATTTTAACATAGCACAAAAATTTGTGGGAACAAGCAATGGAAGAAGCTTTAATAGTAGCTGCTGACTATTATGACTAGGGCCTGTAATACAATTCATCATATGCAAAAAATATGGTATATCTTTAAAGTAAATATTTTAATCTCATTTCCAACATAACAATGCCTGTTGGGTTAGAGGACAGTTCTAAAAAATTATTTAAGGAGTCTCATCCTGTGCCCCTTTGCTAACAAGTGACAGCTGCTATGTGGATTCAAGTGTGCACATTAAAACTGTTGGCCACTTTACAAATTTGTGCAGCATGTTACATTTGCAGAGGGAGAATAAACTCCAACAGTTCAGAAATACATGTTTTAAAAACAACTTCTTTTCGAACAAGCCGATTCCAATACCATAAGCTATGTAAATCATTACATTAAGAAATTTGCATGCAAGTAAATACTCTGGTTTTAGAACAGTCTTGCACGAAATACCAAAAAATGCTTTTCAAACATCAACCCTGCCACATTTAATTTTCCTTCCAATAACTTTCCCTCACACATTTTCATCCTATCATTTGCAACAGCTGCCAGAGTTCCAAAAAGGCAATAATTGAGTAACATTTCAAATACAACAACTCATAAAGATGATTTTCATACTTTACATTCCTAAACCTGGAATTTGCATATAACGATAGATGTACAAGCGATAATCCTTGCTGGCAAGCACAACTGAGCCATCATCCATAAGGGCAACATCAAAGCATTGTGCATGCTTAACTTTACTTTCTGAAGCATTCACTAACTGTCCATCTTGAGTGAATATTGTTATGTTGAAGTTGTTGTGATTGTCAGCTACTAAAATTTCACCATTTTGGTTTATACAGACACCTATGGGATAGTTAGTTAGACCTTCACCTCCAATCTGATGAAGGAAAACACCGTCATAATTAAAAACTTTCACACAGTGAGCTCTATTATCACTGATGAAAATCTCCTGCTTGTCATTTACTACAACTCCATTAGGAAACTCTAAATGTTTAGAGCAGCCAAATTTTTGTAAAACATTTCCAAGTTGGTCAAATATTATTACGCGCATCACTTTGCACTCAACTACAATAATGCGTCCCTTAATATCTACAGTCACTCCACGTGGATGCTGAAGAATGTTAGCTCCAAATTTTCTAACAAATTGTCCATATTGATTATATATTTGGATTTGATGTGTTGGACTCCTTTCTGTTACAATAATATCTCCTGATGTTTTCACGACAGCTACCCTATTTGGGTATAACAATTGTCCATCCCTTTTACCGCATTCCCCAAATTGAAATTTAAATCGTCCTTCTTTGTCAAAGATTTGAATTCTGTGGTTATTAGTGTCTGCCACAATAATGTCGTTTTGAGCATTGACAGCTACACCACTGGGTTCTGTAAACTGTCCTTCCATAACACCAAACTCCCCAAATTTACAGTGATATATCATTTTCTGTCTTTTAATTTGAGATTTTAATGGATACATGCTTGTTGAAACAAATTTGGTTGTTAAATCAATAACAGGCTCTGTATTTAGATGAAATGAATCAGTTGTACCATTTTGAAATATATCAGTTGGACCACTTGACCACTTTTCATATGGACTGATATCACTCAAACTGGTCGAAAATGGCCCAAGACTGTTAGCTGAGCCAAATCTCTTGGATATAATGTTTGATTCATAAACATGTCCATTTTGATAGGCTCGATCAGAGTTAACCACACCATTTGGTCTTGCAATTGGTTGTGGCTTGGTAGTTGGAGTACCTTCAGAATTATGCCGAATATAACCAAAAGTGTTCCTAACACCAACCTGGATGGCCTGGTAATTGGACAGGAACTCCAGATCTACTGACTGCATGTTGACATCAGGATTGTAAGATATTATTGTTTGCAATTTTGTATCAAGAAGTTGTTTAAACATTAGTATTTCTGAGTTGCTAGAAAATTTCATAATTCGATCAACAAATAGTGACATCTGTTGAACTCTATCAACCATTTCTTGAACTTTATTGCCAACCAAACTTAAAGAAACCATTTTGGTGTTGAAAAGGTCTTCAAGCTCTTTTATTAACTCCTCTTTTCTCTCCTCTAATACAGAACAGTAAAAGTTAAAGGTGTCATTAATTTCAGCTTGTGCTTTATGGTACTGCATTTGCAGACGTGATGAATAATGTTCTACAGATTTGGCAGCATTTCTTAAGTCATTTGTTTTGGCTTTACTTTGTTCAAGCAACTCCCCTAAATTTTCAACTTGCCTTGGGCCTACTTCAGATATGTGATCATAGTCATGAAGCCCTTTAGGATGATCAACACTAGTACATTCTTTACAAATTGGAGTATTACATGTCCTACAAAAAAATCTTAAAGTTTCATTTTTATGCCGAGGGCAACATAGCAGTTTATCTGTTTTAAAGTCATCTTTATTTGACTGCTCTTTAAGGTTGACAACATGATGCCCTTCAAAGCAGTGCATATACTGATGAGCCATGACACAGTTTCCGCACAAATAATTGGCACAGTCAAAACAACGAGCAACTGCGTGAGTATCTTTAGTCTTGCAACCAGTGCAAGAGAGGGGAGAATCTTCTGGTGTTGAAGTTTCAAGCACGTTATTGATGGCGTAATCAGAAAGAAGTCCAGATATACCTTGTGGTGGAAGTGTACAATCTTGCTCACACTTTGGACACTGGATTTTTTCGCTGTTCACCTGGAGTTTTTCAAGACACTCTTGACAAAATGTATGTAGACAAGGCAAAACCTTGGGAGTTGTGTAAGTATCCTGGCAAAGGCTACACTCTGTGGCTAAACTTTCGGATTGTGACTGGTCTCCGAATGACCCTAACTGAGGAGATCCAAATAATGAAGAATCTGGCAAAGAAGGAGTAGGTGATGCCATTATGAGAGATGCCTTAGTTTATGGAAGAACCAAACTGAAAAAGAAAAGCAATTTTTAAAAATGAAAAATTATTTCACTACGTAGAAAATAAGTAGAATACTATAAAATATACTATGAAATATGAACGAAAATATCACTAGACCTCTTATGGAAATACAGGAATAGCTATAGGAAATTCGATAAATTATTCAAGGTTTTGGAAAACAGAGTTTTAACAGATGATATTTTGGAATTTTAGAACAATATTTCATAGTTATAATTTTAGATGTATTTGAGACAGAGCCAGATTTGCAATCTTGGAGGTCCAAAGCTATACTAGGATGACTTATTGGGTACATTGAAGCTCAACAGGGTTGCTGCAACTAAATGGGTTACCATATTTGCGACTAACATGCACATCAAATCTGATTTATTTTTTATACTTAGTACAAAAGAGTTCCAGTACTTTTAAGATAATATTGGGTACAACAAAGCACTAATGTGTATATCAAATGCTTGGCACAAATTATCGACTTATATACATAGGAGCCTTAGTTATATCATGGTTTATAGTAAACTCTTAAAAGTAGATGAAAGTTAAGCCATTTAAACCTGGCTCATTACATGCTTTTAAAACAGATACCAGTACACACATGTGATATTGTAGATTTCTGGTGTATAATGTAGCTGATATTGAGATATCTTTAAAACTGCAAAGATCGTACAATTTCTTGTCTGTAATTGACCAGTCAGAACAATTTCTGTGTATGTCACGATTCCTTTTTATATTTTTTCACTGGTTTCTGCTTTGTTCGTGCATGAATTCTATCTTTGACTACTATATTTGTGTATTTTTAATTAACTACTTATGCATTTTAAATTTAATTAATTTGAATTAGTGCATTTCATTTTAACTTTTTTTCTCTCCAAGATTTTACATATAGTGACTCTTTCTCTCGTAATGTTACAACAAGATCTCAAAATTAAAATTTTCAAAAAAAATTTTCATTAAAATTTAACTTTGTTTGCAGTTACTATCATAAGATAATTGGGTATGTACAGACATTTATTTTCATGATATAATTTTCCTTATATTCTTTTTCAAAACAATTGCAAAAGTCATTAATGGTAGAAAATTCTATCTGAAGTGAAATGTGAGATCACAAATATTCGAAAAAACATATTAAAAGTATAGTACTCACATATAAAGAAAAAATAAGCAATGTATTTACAAATAATAATGAAGAAGTAATAAAAAATACTGTAAATAAGATCGCCTGAGCACCTTTGTTTATGAGTGAAAAAACAATTCATTTAATAAATTACTTCATATAAATTGAAAGTTGTATGAGCAGAACTTGAATGGTCAGCTTATTGATTCAACTTCTTATCGTGTACAGGGGACTTAGTGTTCTACGGCAATAAAATTTGGTATTTAGATACACAGGTGTACCTCAGCATTAGTTTTTAAAAATTTGAATTAGTTTTTAATTATTCTATGTTTTAGTACGATTTTGAACAATATTTACACAAATCTGTTTCTTGGTGATTAAAAATATTATCAGAGAGAGCTACCTTTCCATCTTGAGACCATCAGAAGGATCAAAGAACATTTCCAAAGATGTTTGAACCGCATCCGTATAACAATTCCTTCATATTTTTTTTTAAATTAAATCATACCAAAATTTGTATTGCTTAGGTTATAAAATGCTTCATTGACCATATTTGAAACGCTAAGTTTAGCACAATTCTATAGTTTAGCAAAAACGTTGGGTGCTTGCTAAAAAATTGCGCTTGGTTACAAAAAATTAGAAGTATATAAATTGTTTTCTTTGCAAATTTTTCAAATACACATTGCGAGTCATTTTCTGATTTTTCTAAAGAAGGGTGCTGTGATTAGCTTAAAACTGATTTTAGCTTCAAAGACTGGCAAGAATACATCTTGGGTGGTTTGTAATATCTCTCTTATGTGATACGTTTAACTTGAATCTCAGTGAATAGGAGAATTTCCTCCTCGAAGATATGGCTTGGGGGAGGGGGGAGTTTTCTACTTGCTCTATATAAATATATCTAAATGCTGTCACATAAATAGAAACAAAGTCAATATAAAATGTCTCAGTGTATGTGTGGGGGGGGATACCCACCAGTTTCTTCCAGCCCCCCTCCCCCCCGGGATGTATGCCTGGAAAAACACAGACTGAAACAGAGTTTGACTTATCTATGAGCTGAAAGCCGGAATCCTACATGTAAAATATATTTGCCTTCTTGTTAAGATTTTAAGATTAATTTTTTCGATGACAATGTTTGAAGCAACTTAAAATGTAAATAAAATGCATTTCAGTTGGAAAGTCCATAGCCATTTGCAGTACTGCAGGAAAAGTGATGCCGACATTCTGTGACCACACTGGATCACTCTTTACCAGTGTTTCTTTCAGGACTTTTTGGCCTGGGGGGGGGGGGGGGAGGGGGGCAAATGACATGGGAGGCAAGATTTCTATTTGCCCTATATAAATATATCTAAATCCTGTGTCGCATAAATAGAAACTAGGTTTTTAAAATTTCTCGGGAGGGGGGGGGGGGGGGGGAGCCCTCTCCAGGAGATATGCCTGAAAGAAACACTGCTCCTTACTGATTTCTTTAAAACAAGAAAAATGCATAAACTACCCGACATAGAAAATGCAACACCATGAAACTTTGACCGTAAAATTATACAAATTGCGAGACAAACTGGTCGATGTATGCAAATTATCAGAAATGCAAGTAGGTCACGTGATTGCAGCGCGCAATAAAAGGGGTGGAAACGGCAGATGAGCCAACAATTGTTACTGTCTGTCGCCTACGGAAACCCGTTTTCCGAGCTGTTTTTAGTTCAGAAGTCACGTGTTGTTGAAGAGATGCTTGGTCAATGAGGCGGAAGTCCGTTTCAATTTCAACATTTGGACGATCGTGCGAAGGCATTTATTTTAGGCCTATGTATGGCTGGATGGTCGTACTGAAACATGCGTCCACTATGCAAAGGATTTGGAGATGATTTGAAGAAGGGCATGTGAATCGTCGGAGCTGTTTAGGTTCATCCAGACGCACGCCAGTACGGGTTGATCGACGCATTCGAAGGCATGCGGTGGAGGCCCCACAAACGACGACTATCGTCATTCTGCAGAATTTGCAGGGTACATTGTATGTTCCAATATCAGCGAGAACAGTTTCTCGACGATTGGCCGAAAGCGACTTGCACTCAAACCGTACTTTACGAAGACTGCCATTGACGACAAGGCACCGACGTGAGAGATTGCACTGGTGTCGGGCCCCGGCCTCTTGCACGATTGAATGGGACAGGGTAGTGTTCAGCGACGAGTCTCCTTTCTGTTTGTCGAATGATAGTGGTCGTGTGAGAGTCTGGAAACGACGTGGAAACAGATCCAATCCAGCAGCGACTGTTGAACGCCATACTGCTCGACAACACAGAATCATGGTTTGGGGGTGCCATTGGCTTCGACATCCGATCTTCTCTGGTTCGTATCAGAGGTACAATGACGGCACGATGATATGTGGATGAGGTGCTGTGGTCTGTTGCTCCGGTTCAGCGATTTCAAAATGCTGTTTTTCAACAATATAACGCGCGACCGCACATGGCAACTATCAGCAGACAAGCCTTGCAAGGTATCCAGGTGCTTCCTTGGCCTCCGCTGTCTCCAGATCTCTCACACATCGAGCATTTATGGGACGTGATTGGTCGTCATCTGACGGCACTGCCCCGGCTTCAAACAAAGGACGACCTGTGGAGGAAAGTTGAAGGCATATTCATCCATCCCTCAAGAAACTATACGCACGCTCATTGCATCTGTTCCCCGAAGGGTTGCTGTTTGTATCGCTGCAACAGATGGCTCTTCTGCCTACTGATCACCATGTCTATACCATTACTGTATTGCATTTTCCTTCTGGAATTAACATAACTTATTTATATATGTTTGTTATCTTTGTGTGTGTGTGTGTCCTTCATCATCACACTCTATTTGCTCTTTCATGGTGTTGCATTTTTTATGTCTGGTAGTGTATTTCCTAAAAATTCGTTCATTAATTGTACGGATTTCTTTCAAAGTGATTTTTTGATCTTTCCAATGGTCTTAAGATAGAAAGTGTATTATAATATTTTCGGCCTCTAGCAATTTTACAATGTATTGATGTCTTATTAATTAAATCTAATTGATATAGCTAATCTCAGGAATTTTTTTTTAAATCATGAAGATTGTGAGTCAATGTAATTCATTATAAAATTCAGACATAGGAACATCTTCAAAATACGGTATATATATATATATATCAGTGGCGGCTCGTGATCAATATGGAGAGAGGGTCGCTGATTAAAGCATGTTTTACATACCGGGTGGTCAGAATGAAAACACCCCTACTCTGAACTAACTCTCTATACATCAAACTACTCAGTGTAAAGGCTCCAAAATTGTTGAACCTACTATTCAAGACATGGGGAAAGGGATTACGTGAAAAAAAAATTAGTTCCAGAAACACCGATAGGTGGCGCTGTACAACAGAAAATATGCTGAAAAGACACAAAAAACCAAACACATGCGATATGGAATTTTTCCTTTTTAATTTCTTTTGCTGATATGAAAAAAAAAAAGAAGATAAAAAAGTGAAGAAACTTAAACTGTCATTGTAACTGCAATTTCGCAATGTAAGCAGAAAAATTTGCATAAACCCTTGGTTTGCAGCTATTATGTTCTGGGCATAAAACTGGGAAATTTTCATTCTTATCAGCGATGGCTGTCACACTGCCAGAACGCGCTTTGTTTGTTGTTGAGACCCAGACCGTCCGACCTACCAGAAAGGTGTAAGGTAACTGTTTGGACGGCCGGGAAGTGCCACCCAATTTAGACCGGAACCCAGTGGGGGAGGCATCCACAGGGTACCCTCCTTCCCCTACCACCAACCTCTCGGAAGGACTTACGGACCCACATGTTTAACGTGATCGTACTCCGCGTGAACACAGCGGCAGTTTCGGCAGTGGCTGGAATCGAACCCGGGCCTACCGAGTGCAACTCCAGCGCGCTAACCAATGGGCTACCGCGCCCCGCGCTTTGTTTGTGAAGATGTTTTATGAAAACAAAGGACATGCTGCAGCTGCACTTCGAGAGTTTCGTCGATTTAAGAATTTGCGCAAAAGACCATTACTTCCACAAGCTCTCAGGAGAATGATCGCTCGATTCAAGAAAACTGGACATGTTGGAGTTCAGCCAGGTCGAGGACGCAAATCGACTCGTTCAGATGTCGTTGACGATGTTGCCACCGCTATTGTTGAACAATCAATGGATAACGTTATACGCAGCATTCCTTGCATCGATAAGGTCCTTGTGATATGAATGTTTGGTACGTTTGAATAAAATGTGTTACAAATGTGTATTTTGTGTCTTTTCAGCATATTTTCTGTTGTACAGCGCCACCTATCGGTGTTTCTGGAACTAATTTTTTTTTTCGCGTAATCCCTTTCCCCATGTCTTGAATAGTAGGTTCAACAATTTTGGAGCCTTTACACTGAGTAGTTCGATCTATAGAGAGCTCAGAGTAGGGGTGTTTTAATTCTGACCACCCGGTATATCTATATAAATAAATTGAAAATATGTTTGTGTATAATGATAATTGGCTGTTAAAACTTGAATATGCAATAAAACTTATTCAAGTTTTATTACATGTTAAGTTTCATTATAAATTCAAGACTTTTAAACATTTTGCTGCGAGAGTTTTTTAAACATTTTGCTGCGAGAGTTATTTTTACTATACATTTTTAATGTCTTAAGAAATTATTGTTTCTTAGTTTTATAATTAAGATTTAATAGTTGAATATTGTACTGCGCTGCAAAAATAAATGTTGAATCATATTTGATGTATAGGCATCTAATATGAAATATTTACCGTTCTTCGTAATTTTTTACATTCAAGAGTCAAAAACAAAATTAATTTCATTCCGAGGTAAGCTAATTTCTGCAACAATCTAATAATCAGATGTAAAGAGCTTTGAACAATGTTATTCACGTTAAATCAATAGCTAAAATTTGGCTCTTTTGTTATCAGCGCATTAATAAACTTAATAATCGCACTCATTTATATGCACTTACAAATATATAAAAAGGTTATATTGATTTCGTATTACTTTGATTGGTGTTTGGAATATACACAATACGTTCATTAAATTTTTTTTCAAAAATAAATATATTCGGGCCGGCCGTAACCGATATTTTAAAAATAAATCCCGAGCCCTACCCACGGGTATGGCCTGACGGGCCTGTGCAGACTTTCACTCTAGACATTAATCGGTAAAGGAAAAGCTTTATAAGGCTTACAAATAGCTTTTGAAAGCTAGTACAATTCTTGTAAAAGTTAATTGAAGTATATTTACACAAAATAATATTCCAAATGATCAATTTTTTTTCAAAAGTATTAGTTTAAATTAGTTCAAATGTATTAATTTAAATATTTATATGTTTTACAGTTTGAAAATATTACTATTTTACCTTAAAATGTTTTACTAAATATTTATTTTTCTCTCATTAAACAATATATTTTAAATATAGAAAAACATATTAAATAATGGTATACTAGCTGTGGTGCTAGCGATCCCTAACTATTCAGCTATGTAAACACTATTTTTACATAGCTGAAATAAACACAATACGTTCATGTACTGATTAAAAATCACTTAATTTTTTTTTTTAAATAATATATTCGGGCCGGCCGTAACCGACATTTTAGAAATAAATCCCGAGCTCTGCCCACGGGTATGGCCTAACGGGACCGTGCAGACTTTCACTCTCGACATTAATCGGTAAAGGAAAAGCTTTATAAAGCTTACAAACAGCTTTTGAAAGCTAGTACAATTCTTGTAAATGTTAATTGAAGTATATTCGCACAAAATTATATTCCAAAAGATATTTTTTTTTCAAAAGTATTAATGTTTTACAGTTTGAAAATATTACTATTTTACCTTAAAATGTTTTACTAAATATTTATTTTTCTCTCATTAAACAATATATTTTAAATATAGAAAAAAATATTAAATAATGGTATACTAGCTGCGGTGTTTGTAGTTAGCTATCCCTAACTATAGCAATTAGTTTTTTTAGCAATTCAAGTTTTAGTAGAAGTCGCAAAACAACAAAAGTGGGTAGACTAGAAGCTCAGCATGAGCAGGGCCATTGCAAAGCTGAATATAACGTGAAAATTGCATCAAAATCGGAGCAAGAGCCACCAAGATAAAAAATCACGATTTTAAAAATGGGGTTAGTTACCCTTCTCCCAAAAGTAAGTAAAAGTAGTTTTGCATTCCCGGAACCGAAAGGATAGAAACGCCCCTACCGCGAAACGAAAATTTCCGTAATAGAGCTAACTTCATACTCATCATCAGCGATAATCAGACAGGAGTCACTCAAGATCGTGTTTTGAAACATGTACACACCCCTTTTCCGTTCCATTTTGTTGCTCCAAGTCCTCTGGACGAGCCGGACGGCCTGGGGCTTTCACACCCCTTTTCCGTAATGGAAAGGACCTAAACTCAAGTCAAAAGAGATGAGAACTCTTTCTTTTCCGGGCGTGTGCTAACGGCACATTGAAATAAAAGTAATTGAATCTATAATCCTTTCAATCCGTAGTTATTGAACCCTTAATTTAATTGTTAAAAAATGATCATATAAAGCGACAACGAAAACAGTTGCAGTCTGTTTCTTTCAAAACTTTTTGGACGGGGGAGGGGCGGATGAAACTTGAGGGCAAGCTTTATTTATTCGCCCTATATAAATACACTCTAACAAAAAACTCGATGCACCAAGGAGTTGTCCAATTGTGATAAAAATTGGTGGATGTTAAGAACATACATAGAAAAAGAAACGATTAAAATTTCAGAACAATTCAACGATTTAAAGTTTGACCGTATACAAAGAGGGGAAGTCAATAAGGCGTTGGTCCACCTCTGGCCTGGATGCAAGATGTCACTCGGCGTGGCATAGACTGGTAAAGTTTACGGATGGTGTCCTGAGGAATGTCTTGCCAAATTGTCTCCAACTGTCGGGCTAAATCGTCAACATTCCGGGATGGTTGCAATCGCCTTCCCATAACGTCCCAAATGTGCTCTATGGGAGAGAGATCAGGAGACCTAGCTGGCCAAAGAAGTGTTGGGCGCAAGCTTGAAGACAATTCATAGCAACACGTGCCGTGTGCGGCCGCGTATTATCTTGTTGAAAAGTAAGTCCGAGGTGTCGCAAAAGGAACAGTAACAACCGGTTGTACAATGTTGTCTACGTATGGCTGTGATGTCAGTGTGCCAGAAATGACTACCAAAGGGGTCCAAGACCCAGACCGCGCCCCTTGCCTACGAGGGCTTGAAGGGTTTGATAACGCGGCCAGAACATACTTGCCGCGTTACCAAAGGGGTCCGGCTATCAAAGGAGATGGCACCCCCTGACCACAACGCCCTGTTGTGGGCATGTGTGGGGTGCGATAGTAAGGGCAGGATCCCCACGCTGCCCTGGACGTTTCCAGACACGTCTGCAGTTGTTGTCAGGACACAGTTGGAAACGGGACTCGTTACTTAAGACTATACGTCCCCAGTCAGTGCACTTTCAAGTTGATCGAGCCTGACACCACTGTAATCGGACCTGACAGTGTACAGGCGTGAGAGGTAAGAGGCGTAACGATCGGTGCGAGCGTAAATTCCGCTCTCTCAGTCGTCTGCAGAGGATTATGTTGGACACATGTGTGTGGAGCCGGCCGTCCAAATGGTTGCTCGGGTCCATAGGATGAGTCGGACGGTCTGGGTCTTCAACATGTGTGCGGGTCACACGTTGGATAGTTGACAACGACGATTCTGGTGCTTTGACAGCTGATCTTACAATCGTTCTGTCTTCCCGTTCTGTTGAGGTCTTAGGTCGACTGCTGCCGTCCTGACGCTGACATCTTCCGTTGTCAACCCACCCACTCTTGCCAGCATCGCTTCGACCCACATGTCGAGCGACTCTTCGATTCGTCCAACCAGCCTCCTTTAATCCGATAGCACGACCTCTTTCAAACTCTGACATATGCTCGTAAGAGTACGGATCTTTTGGCGAGGCAATGTTACAGTCGACGTAAGATATCCGCAGTCGAAATGCAACAGGAATTTTGATCACAGATTCAGAATAGCTCCTTATATACACCTGCTGAATGCGCAGTTCCGATGCGTTGGAACTCCCACTATTTATTTATTGGACACCAAATTTCATTCACTTGCATGTTCGCTCAAAATGTCTGTACGTATGGAATTTCATTACAATTGGACAACTCCTTCTTGGTGCGTCGATTTTTTTGTTATAGAGTGTATATCTAAATGCTATGACACAGACACTAGATTGACATAAAATGTCTCGGGGAGGGGGAAGCGAACAATCAACTCCGGGGGGGGGGGCGGATGTATGCTTGAAAGAAACATTGATTGCAGTTTTCTACAGCTAATAAATGAGAGTTCACGATGACAAATTTTTAAGACCGTACCTAGAAAACTGTTTTCTTGACGACCGTTTCAAAATGAGCAATACAGTTAATACTCAAAAATATTTGAAAAACTTGTGTTAAAAAAAACCTATCGTATAAAAAATAATCTATTGACCGATTGCTTTTTAAATTGTTTGCAATATTTTTATTCTTAAAAATAATTACTGAATGAATTCTCTTAATTATTACGTACCCCTTTTTTTTTTACAAATATTTTAAAATCATCTAATTCTGCGAAATTTCAAATATGTTCTTAAATCGGGGGAAAGACGCGAGGTCCTAAACCAATTATTGATTTCGTAATTCGAGGTAAACGGAATGCCGGCTAACTGCGAGACGCAGCTGTTTCTTTTGCTTTTAACACTGTAGGTGTAAAACTTTACGAAGTTTTCATAAGGAAATTATGGTAGATTTGAATTTAGGGTGTAGTACGCAGTCTTATTAGGGCGTAATGATCGATATACCCAGAGCCGAAACCCAAGGCGCAGCAGGCTAATGTATGAGCGTTTATTTGGAGTGTATTATGCCCGTTTAGCAGGCAGACTGCAGCCGCGCGTGTATTCGCACAGTGGGCGACTACGCCTTTTGCAAATTTAATGAATGAATTCAATTAATCACTGCTTTAAAATTCGAGAAACTGCGGGTATATTTTGTATGTGGTAGAGAGCTACTGCAAGGTATTGCAGAGTCATTAAAAATGTGCAGCGGGCGTGGTGCAGTTGAGCGTGCTCATGCAAGGGTTTCTATTTTTGTTTTTGTTATAACCGGGCGTATTGTTAAAGCGGTCTTCGGTTTACGAGAATTCGTTGTGAGTTTCAGTGTAATTTTAATTAGACGCTTACATTTTAAATTCCGGGCAAAGTTGGGTACATTTTCTCTATAATAAATATATTCGTTTGCCTCGTTGTTTGTTGGTCGAGTAGCATAAACTCTAAATTACCCGCAGCTATGAAACTAGGTACAGTGATGCTTCAGATCAGGCCCGAAGACATTTAGGAGCAATTATGAGTGATTGCAAGTTTGAGCGATTTTCACTTAAAGCTGTTCCCAAGCGACTGAAAATATAGCAGAGTTTCAATTTTGACATAATCAGAAAGATCAAGATCAAAGAAAGGTCTCTGCAACGAACTTTAAATCGAAACCGTAGGACAACACCTTCATAATGAAAAAAATAATCTTCGAAATGAGTAGCTTTCCTATATCATTGCATTCAAAATATGAAGTGTTGCACAATTCAAAGTTTGGGCACGAATATGTAGTGATATTTTCGCATTCTATTTCGCATTAAAAAAAAAAAAAAACTATTCCTGAATTTCCTATGAATTCTTAAGTGGAAGTGTATTTTCCTGAATTTGCCTATGAATTCTTAAGTGAAATTTAAGAGTTAAGAACTCTTAAAATTTCAAAGCTCTCCTAGCACAGGCACGAACCGCAACATTTCTTACGTGAATGGGTTTTGCTCTTTGCCTTTTCATACAGGTTACATGACGTATGGGGAACGAAGCGTGGAGGGCAGGGGAGTACGTGCCCAAAGTAATGTATCTTTTGGAATATAATTTTTGTTTTACACATTCTTAAATTCTAAAGCGTATTTTTACAATCTGAAGAGTGCAATAACATCGGAAATTTAAAGACATAGCCTCAGGCATAGGTCCACAACCCGTTGCTCTCACGCGGTCTTTCGGCCGAGGGGGGGGGGGGGTGCAACGGAACTTTAGGGGTGAGGCAAGTTTTCTGTTTGCCCTATATAAATGCTATATTTAAATCCTGTCACATAAAAAGAAATTAAGTTAATATAAACTGTGTCCGGAGGGCTTCGCCCCCCCCCCCCCACCGCCGGATGTATGACTGAAAGAAACACTGGTTGCTGGTGAGAGTAAATGTATATCATTTGCTGTATTAATTCTTTTGTTTGGAAATCATATTCCGGTGCTTGCTGATGGTAAGACGTTGTGGCGAAATGATATACTAACTGTGAGAGCGCCGACCCAAGTTTTACTTATCAGCTTCCTGACCTTGACACATACCGTACTTTGCTGTGGGCGCACGCATTTGAATATAGCACAGGTGGCTTTAATGTTTTGGTTCGTCAGTGTATAATATTTATCTCCGGTACGAGTTGAGTAAATCGAACAAAATTGGATAAGGTTTTTGGAAGCCTATTTATTATTAGGAAGCTCAAACCAGGGGAACACTTTAAATTGTTTAGATATGTTTTTTTATGTGTGTGTGGGGGGGGGGGGGGGGAGATAAGAAAAAATTATAAAAACATAATCAGGGGGAGTGCAGCAAATTCGAGCCCCTCCTTGCCATTTTTTTGTCAAGGACGTGTTGCCGACTAGCGGTAAATGGTGTAACTTGTTCACAAGGGCGTTATCAACACGTGTCGTCATTACCCAGTTTAACACAATTATCTGTAAGTTTTCATTATGGATTTAGAAGGAGTGAACTGGATGGATATAATGTTAAAAAAACGCGGCCGAGTCTAGCAGATGATGGTAATGTTAATTGGATCAACAGCGGACGGAATGCTGTAAAATGTAGCTACTCAAATGTATCGAGCTTTTTGTATTTTCGCTATTTTCTAAATATATTGATTATATTTTTAATCATTTTGCATGTAAATAAAATAAGCAATCTGCTTCTTTATTTTGATGTTTGAATTGGTACCTTTATTAAATAACTATTTATAGAGACTCTACCATAGATATGTCTCTGATTCCGTCCGCTGGGAGATCTTTCGCAGAACCTAGAATGCAAAAAATGACGAAATGATCCAGTTCTATTTTTCTAAATCCATGATTTTCATTTTTGCGATTTACCAAATTCTCAAAGGATTACTTATATGCAGTGGTGTTATTTCAATTTTGAAACAACCGGTTTCCGCCCAAATTGTGACATTTTTTGCATTATTTGTGGTTGATTTAGGGTGATCACATAAACATATATAATATTTCTTAACTTTATTATGCCCCAAAAAAATATTCCAGCGAAATAATCACCAGCTTCCGAATTCATTCATATTTTAACTACTGGTTTCCGGAAACGGCTGAATGACAGACACCAATGCTTAGAGGTGTCATAACTTTACTACTCTACAGGTTAGAGCTTATTACTACCTATGAATTCTTAAGTGCCTACCTATGCTCTACAGGTTAGAGCTTATTACTACCTATGAATTCTTAAGTGGAAGTGTATTTTCCTGAATTTGCCTATGAATTCTTAAGTGAAATTTAAGAGTTAAGAACTCTTAAAATTTCAAAGCTCTCCTAGCACAGGCACGAACCGCAACATTTCTTACGTGAATGGGTTTTGCTCTTTGCCTTTTCATACAGGTTACATGACGTATGGGGAACGAAGCGTGGAGGGCAGGGGAGTACGTGCCCAAAGTAATGTATCTTTTGGAATATAATTTTTGTTTTACACATTCTTAAATTCTAAAGCGTATTTTTACAATCTGAAGAGTGCAATAACATCGGAAATTTAAAGACATAGCCTCAGGCATAGGTCCACAACCCGTTGCTCTCACGCGGTCTTTCGGCCGAGGGGGGGGTGCAACGGAACTTTAGGGGTGAGGCAAGTTTTCTGTTTGCCCTATATAAATGCTATATTTAAATCCTGTCACATAAAAAGAAATTAAGTTAATATAAACTGTGTCCGGAGGGCTTCGCCCCCCCCCCCCCCACCGCCGGATGTATGACTGAAAGAAACACTGGTTGCTGGTGAGAGTAAATGTATATCATTTGCTGTATTAATTCTTTTGTTTGGAAATCATATTCCGGTGCTTGCTGATGGTAAGACGTTGTGGCGAAATGATATACTAACTGTGAGAGCGCCGACCCAAGTTTTACTTATCAGCTTCCTGACCTTGACACATACCGTACTTTGCTGTGGGCGCACGCATTTGAATATAGCACAGGTGGCTTTAATGTTTTGGTTCGTCAGTGTATAATATTTATCTCCGGTACGAGTTGAGTAAATCGAACAAAATTGGATAAGGTTTTTGGAAGCCTATTTATTATTAGGAAGCTCAAACCAGGGGAACACTTTAAATTGTTTAGATATGTTTTTTTATGTGTGTGTGTGGGGGGGGGGGGGGGGGGAGATAAGAAAAAATTATAAAAACATAATCAGGGGGAGTGCAGCAAATTCGAGCCCCTCCTTGCCATTTTTTTGTCAAGGACGTGTTGCCGACTAGCGGTAAATGGTGTAACTTGTTCACAAGGGCGTTATCAACACGTGTCGTCATTACCCAGTTTAACACAATTATCTGTAAGTTTTCATTATGGATTTAGAAGGAGTGAACTGGATGGATATAATGTTAAAAAAACGCGGCCGAGTCTAGCAGATGATGGTAATGTTAATTGGATCAACAGCGGACGGAATGCTGTAAAATGTAGCTACTCAAATGTATCGAGCTTTTTGTATTTTCGCTATTTTCTAAATATATTGATTATATTTTTAATCATTTTGCATGTAAATAAAATAAGCAATCTGCTTCTTTATTTTGATGTTTGAATTGGTACCTTTATTAAATAACTATTTATAGAGACTCTACCATAGATATGTCTCTGATTCCGTCCGCTGGGAGATCTTTCGCAGAACCTAGAATGCAAAAAATGACGAAATGATCCAGTTCTATTTTTCTAAATCCATGATTTTCATTTTTGCGATTTACCAAATTCTCAAAGGATTACTTATATGCAGTGGTGTTATTTCAATTTTGAAACAACCGGTTTCCGCCCAAATTGTGACATTTTTTGCATTATTTGTGGTTGATTTAGGGTGATCACATAAACATATATAATATTTCTTAACTTTATTATGCCCCAAAAAAATATTCCAGCGAAATAATCACCAGCTTCCGAATTCATTCATATTTTAACTACTGGTTTCCGGAAACGGCTGAATGACAGACACCAATGCTTAGAGGTGTCATAACTTTACTACTCTACAGGTTAGAGCTTATTACTAACATGTAGAAAAAGAAAAGGACTAGATTAGGTGATTTCTTAACAGTTTGACACGTAATAATTGATGGCTCCGTGTCCTCGAAAAATCCCTTTTTCTTAAGAGCGATTCCCGTCCATTCTAAATTCGAGCCCCCACTTTTTTGGAACATACAATGAAAAATTATGATATACAAGAAAGATCAATCATGCATAAAGCATTGATTTTGAAACACTTTCCAACTTCAATGCAATTTTATTTAAACATCTCTAAAATGCGATACATTCAGCGGTAATATTTTTAAAATTATCACAATACTACAATAATTTAATTACATTTGAAAACTTAAAACTTCATCGAAAAAAATGAACTTTATTCAAATGACGTCATTGAAATATAAATCGCCTGGCTCTATGCAAAAGCTGTAAATATTTCATTCACACACTTTTATTCCATTCCTTTCATTCATCACAATACTACAATAATTTATATTTAAAACTATGGAGGTAAAAGTAATTTAACTCTATGCTTAAAACTTTATCGAAAAAGTCTGTTATAAAATCGTTTGTTCTCTATGTAAAATCAATGAATGTTTTATTCATATCAGCTATATTGTAGACTCCAGAGCTAAATAATTTTATGTTATTCAGCAATTCTAGAAATTCAGCAATTCTTATACAACTCATCCTACATCTTTGTGTTTACATTCTCCAGAAGTGAAAATGAGGCTTCCTTGTAGAAATAATCAATGTTTGATGATCATTTAAATTCAAATATATTGTAGTTGCGTTGTTTCAGAATGTAGATGCACAGAAATTAAGCAAAAATAAAGCGGTTTTAGGACGGATACAACACTAAATATAAATTATAAAGAACTTTAAAAATCACGATTTTGATACAAGATGGATGCCATATTTAATTTTGAAGTGGGTCACGATCTCTTCATATATTATGGGTGTAATGATTTTAATTTTTATTTAAAAAACAACCGAATATATTTTGCTGAAATTTTTTTCATATTTTTTATGGGATAATTTGAATATTTCCTAAAACTTTCGAAGCAGTTTGTGTAAATTCGCTTAAAAAATGTTTGAAAAATTTGGTCCCATAGGGTTCAATGTATTTCATTTTTTCAACCCGGGTTCAATCAGAAACGAATTGGGTGATATTATTCATTTATATTCCCTTAGGTCCCACAGACTGTCTGAACAACATACTAAAATGTCATTTTGATAAAGTCATTTTTACGGCAGTTATCGTACGAAAGAACGGACGGACAGACAGAATGAACAAAGTCATAAACACTTTTTAACTATATTGTAAAGTGTTAACTTAATAATGGAAGACACAGAAGACGAGACGAGAATGGTTGTTAGTATCCATTGCTAAACCCATAAACGCTATAAGAATGGAGAAGATGGTGGAAAAAATTCGAGAATTAATTAAGCAAAGAAAAAATAGGTGAGTGACGCTTTTGGACAAGAGGTTTTTCGGCCACTAAATGAGGGGATGGACGAAACAGACTATTCTTATTTATCCTGCATTATTTGCAGTGGGAGGGTGAATTGTAACACAATAAATCGAAGTGGACGCCATTCTTGTCCACTCTTTTTGGATGCCTTTTTATAGTTATTTTATTTAGAGCTATTTTACCTCGTTAATTATATTTTTACTTACTCATAATAAATACAATTCAATGTTTTTTTTTTGTAGGTAAGATAAAGAGAAAAGTATATTTATACTACAATGTTACAACTTATGTATCCAAAATATAATCAATGTGAATAAATGAATAAATAGGACTTAAACAATAATGAACAGCCTCTTCATTGGATATGCTGGTAACTAACCATGACATATATACCATTTAAATACCAGTCACATTCATACCATAGTTTAAAATACAAATAAATTTATCTAAAATATTACATAAGAATAAGTATCATCAAATATATAATTCTCGGCGGTTTTTTTTTAAGACCTTAGCAATTAAATTGGCAAAATATCACCTAGTTGGCAAATTTTGTAATATGGTACCAAATTGATAAAAAATGATGCTAAAATTATTAAATTGATGCAAAATTGGTGAATTAATAATTAACATATTTTTATATAATAGAGTATGGAATATACCTATATAATGCAATTAATGAACAAATGATATAATAATATCCATGGCTCAATGTTGAATTGCACTCGTACATTTGATGCTCTTGCTGATAACATGTAACACTTTTTTGAAGTACCCAATTAACTTGCAATTTGCGCAAATCTAAATTGACAATTATCAATATTGATAGCATCCGTAATAAGCAATATAGTCCATATTCAAATATTTTAATTAATTCATCAATTTAGTGTCATTTCGTTAATTTAGCGTTATGTTTGCAATTTCCACTATATTTTCGTCAATCTAAGGAGACATAAGTTGGCAATATTTCATTAAATTAATCGCCAAGTTCGCCAAATTTATAGTCAAGCGTTATACACAGATGAAGGGAAGAGCTTTTCTTATATATAAATAACTATTGGCGAATTGTTGGTCGTAAAAATACAAAATTATTATCTATCAAGTATCTTCTCTCGTGAATGGAACAACTAGATCAATGATGTTACCAATTTTGTCTCATAATATTGCCTAAAATGCCTAAAAGTGAACATGTTTCACGATATTTAATCTTTTTTTTTACTTTCCTAACAATACATGGTACTATATATAGGGAAAGTATTTGGAATCGTGTCGAAAATTGTAGTAACTCATGTTTTCGATGGATTTACACGTTGAGACATCTTAAGACAGAAAAATCTACTTTTTGCGTGATGTCTGTGTGTATGTCTGTGCAACAGTATATGCCTTTACTCTAATTCATAAACTAACTGACCAAATTTCATAATTGATTGGTAAGTCACTTGTGGACTGATTACATTTTGGTACGATTTGGGAAAAAAAAAATCTATTTTTTCTTTTGCGAAATGGCCCGCAAAAATCGTATGTATCCACTCTAGCTGGAAAACTAATTGAGCAAATTTCATAAAATTTGTTAGGATAAGCCCCTTGTTGGTTACCGTAGTGCTGTACCGTAGTACATTTTGGTGTAATTCAGAAAAAAATAATCTGCCTTTTTTGCGAAATGGCCTGCAAAAATTGTCGAAATCTAAAATAAAAAGCTAGCAGACATGCCAACTTTCCAAACAGAAAAAGCAGGAGACTATTTTGTCGCAAATATATTGTTTACTTATGACACTTAATATTGGCTAAAACATTAAAATACTGTACCAATTAAGTACATATGCTTTAAACTTATCTGAAAAAAAAAATTCATGAACTATCTTTGAATTAAAATAGTGTTAGTAACAAATTATAATAATAAAAAAAAGTTAATATTAATTCTTGATTAATTTATTAAATTTTAATGCCCCCCTCCCCCCAAAAAAAGTACTGCATTAAATATCAGGCATAGTACTGGTAGAATATAAAAATTCAAGACAATAATTTTATAAAATTTCAGGATAATAAATTATAAAACAAAAAATGTGTAAAGGTTCTATCCGGTGAAAATTACTTTATAATGAAAACAAATATTTATGTTTGGTAAAACACAGGTTTTCACAATAGAGTAACAAATATTGATCTTTAATTAATTAATATATATATATATCACTGAACACATTCATACCCATTTTTCAAAATAAGAAAATTTGTATTATGCAAATATAATTAAAAAAATTAACCTAATATGAAAAATAAGTTAGTTTATTCGATCTAATATGCAACATTTAAATGATGGCGATGGATGAAAAAAGATACTAACGTACTCTCGGCAACTCATGCGAAATAACTGAATTAATCGCACTGTTTATGAAAAAATAATTAAGAAATTAACCATAATTAATCAGAATATGAAAATAAGCTAGTTTAGTCAATCAAAAATGCAATATTTAGAAGATTGAGATGGATGGAAAAAGATACTATTGTACCCTCGGCGATTCATGAGAACAAACTGAATTGCGCAATCGCAGTGTTTATGCGAAATTAATAAACAAAATAACATTTTAGCGATTTATGCTGAATTAGAAAACCTTTGAAGTTTATTTTCCTAAAATAAGCGAAGGAGATCTTAATTTACATTACACGCAGCCGTAAATCTCCGTTAATTTGATTGGCATTACCCTGCATTTTATTATGGATTTGTTACGATCCCGGGAATGGTAGAAATCAGTGCTAAAAAGGCGAAAAATAGGTGTTTCCGAGGAAGTATACCATGTCTGGTTAATTGATAAATTTCAAACAAAAAAAAAAGCCCGAGAATTTTGTTAGTAATACGGAGGCCAGAGAAGTAATGGAAAATCCGGAGTCTCCGGCCAAACTCCGGAGAGTTGGCACGTCTGAGCTAAGTATGCTCAAACGTATCAATTGAATGCTTGTTTCATGTGGAAACCCCAGGCTGTCCGACTCGTCCAGAGGACATGAGTAACTATTTGGACGACCGGGCGCTTGTTTCATGTTGAGACCCAGACCGTCCGACCTACCAGAAAGGTGTAAGGTGGCTTGTTTCATGTGTAATTTTTAACGACGAAAAAAAAATAAGACCAACCCTATTACTCTAAGTCGGACCACTATCGAGAGTTCCTAAGTTTGTTTTGATGTTGAGGATCCGAAGACTTTTTTCACGTAGTAAGCTATTTATGAAATTTCTAAAAAAATAAAATATATATATATATATTTATTAAAAAAAAAATTCTTTTGAGGGTTATCTTGATGCTGATTAGATTTTTGCATGATTTGGGAAATATAGCCGACCACTTTTTGAGAAACGGACAGCAAAGATCCGGAAAATCTAAAATAAATTACTAAAAATTGCTGAAATATAAACTACTTATTCTTCTACTTATTCTCAATTTAATACACCATGAAATAAAAAATAAGAAAATGAATTTGAGATTATAAAGAAAGTCATATACTGCCCACATCAGATTTCTTAATTTATGCAATATTTTTGATAAATTTATCAGAAAAACGGACTTGCTCTTGAGAAGAGTTCATGTTAGCTACCTAAAATTTGTGGCATTCGTTTTCTAATAAAAAATAATAATTTAAGTAACAATTAAATATTCTGATATTTTAATGATTTTTGCAAAGTTTTCGAAATTTGGGGTCTTTGCTAATATTAACAGAACTCGGGGTTCTTCATTTTATTATAGATCAGATCACATACTCTGTGAACAATGAAGAAATAACAAAATTTTAATAAACGGCAATTTGTGAAACTTGAATAATTAGTTAAGTTTTTAAATACGTTGTCAAATAATAAATTGAAAATATTTTGAATCAAATGTGAAAAAAGTTTTTTGATAAATGTAAATGCCATAAATTAAAATCATAACCAAAATAAGCTAATAAATATGCAGCATTATTTTTCTTCACAACACATCGTAAACTGAGAGAACGGTTTTCTTCAAGAGCATTTGCAAAACGAAATTTGAGCAAATATATGCACACAATTTTATGTGAAAAAGTTTCTTGTAAAAATGCAAAATAATTAAGGGGAGATACTAGATATTATGGATTTATTTAAAATAAACCGCATCAAAATCGGATACAAATTAAGCATACAGTGATGGAAAAGTACATTCGTATGCATTGCAATTTCCATCAGTTTCACATTTCTTCAAATCCTTATTTCTTCTCAGTTTTAAATTTTTGTGTTTGGCCGTATGATTGCAAAAAGTTCTTATCCTATTTGATTAAAAATAAATATACATATTGAACTAATAAGTATGCATGCACTAAAGCTAAAAGCTTTTAATTAAAAATAAAATAAAAAAATCATGAAAATTAGTATTTATGATTTTTTAAAAATGCATTTTCGTAAAATATTTTCAATTGTTTTAGGTTTAGTGCATAAAAACCTTAAACAGCCTCATTTTAATGAGAAAAAATTATTTCTGGTAACTGCAGCAAAAACAATCTTGCGATTAGTGAAATCTGACATATCTTCAAAATCATGATTAAAAATCAGCCAGGATATATATTAATAAAACAGTAATATTTCATGTAAAGAACATGCAAATGTTGAAATATAAAAACTTCCATTTAAAAATGTGAAAATTATGTTCCTTTATTCCAAATCAAAGTCATAACAATATATATATAATTTTTATCCTCGAAAATTACCTTCTCTTTTGGAATGACAATTTTTAAATACTCTAAAATAATTATCTTGAGGTGTGCATACGGGGTAATAAGCATATAATATTTTGTTAATCTATAAATTGCTCTTATTTGCTTATAAAAATAGAAAATTATTAAACTGTGCACAGAAAGTGAACTGTACGCACAGATATCGAGCATGTGGGGAGGTGCAATCTTGTTGGGTGAACCCCAACAGGATGAATCATCGAAAACTCCCAAAATGTTTCGATGAGAGCGTTGGTCACTGTAACTAAAAGTGCTCTACTTATAATTTTCTTTCGAAAAATTTATTGTGCAATAAATGACAAATACATTTCACATTTAAACTCTATTTAGATGTGACATGGAAAATATTTATTTTATAGACCCCCCTCCCCCCCATAATGTAATTGTTTAGTGTTAGTCAATAAGATAGGGTGAGGTGATGGACTCCTCCCCATGCACTCACTCTCTCACTATAATCCATTCACCACACATGTCGGAAATATAAGCCACAGCCGACCAACGTCCTTAAAAGATCCTCGCTACGCGATGTTTATTTTAACTGATTAATTCGATGGTTCTTATGGACGTACATGCATATTCTACTTTTTCCTCTCTTTCATTACAATCTGCAAACTGAAACGTTTAAAAGGTAATTTGAACACATAAAGAAAATAGTTTCTTTATGTATGCCATCCAAATGTTATACTTTCATGTTGCAAAAATAACGTTTTTGTGAGATGTTCGGTTTCGCTTAAACATAGTTTGCAATTAGATTAAGAGCCTGAATTATGTTAAACATTCATCATATTCATTAGTTGATAAGTAAAATTTATTTATGCTGTTTTTATTAATAGTTGGAAATGAATATATTCATTATTTATTTTGTGTTAAATTTTGATATAAAATTGTTTGTATAATTTTGTTGCAAACATTGGAAACAAAGCTCGAAGAGATAAAATTGGAAGATTGTTATATAAAAATATAAATATATGTAACATGAAAGAGAAACGTACATACTGCAAAGGTTTAGTGCATAAATATACATAGAATTTTGTAATAAAAACATGAATTAAATATTGTCACTTATTAAAAAATATAAAGATCTCGTATTTAAAAACAGAGGAGAGATATAAAACTACAGCGCGGCGATAAAATAACATACTTTACATATTATTGAGAATAATGCGATCTTCTGCATGTTAATTTAACAATTAAAAGTAATTAAAAAACCCTTAATGAAACAGAGCTACGGTCGTTTTTGCAAATTAATACATGCGACATAGACGAAAATATAACATTTACATCTTCAGATATTACTTCCACAATCAATAAAATGCTAAAATATAATCTTTATTTGTAGGCATCGAAACTTTATTTGTCAAATTACGCATCTATTTCAACCAGCGTTTACAAACGCCATATTGCCAGAGAATTAATAAAAAAAAAAAAAGCGACAACTGAAAAAGAGAAGACAAAACTGTAGCGAAACCTTCCAAACCGAAAGAGTTTATTTAGAGGCTGCAATAAGTCTATAGTTATCGCACTTACCTTTGCATAGATAGTTATCCAGTCTTCTGCGGAGACTGGGCAAGAGGCGCTAGCAAGCTAGCCCGCCATCTTACGAGTGTAGTGTGCTATTGAGATAGCCTCGACGCCAGAGGCCTGCTACCGTATTTTTATTCTTATCAATAGAATAGGGTTGCTGGGATGATGCAGGAATGTTAGGCGGCTCGTAACGGCGCCAACTGCTTCAAAATTAAGCAATGGACTATGTTTTAAGATTCATTTTGTTAACTGCGAGAAGGAAGTTGAATAATTTTTTTTTATTGTAAGTATTTGAGATTAAAATGCAAACTGCAAAACATTTTAGGGCTTAATAATAAAAAGGTGGAGGGGGGGGGGGGGGGAATTATAATCGTACGTTAGATATAAGTAGCGAAGTGATCTTGTTACGAAAATAAAATATAGCGAAATTTGCGCGAAAATTCGCAATTCGAAAATTATTTCGAAGATTCGCAAAAAGTGAAACAAATATTTTTTAATAAAATTTTGGTGCAATAACTAAAAAAGCTAAATAAAAAATTAATATTTTAGATTTATTTGCATCTTATAGCTTTAAAAGAATCCCAAATTTTCTTTTATCTATGAAAAATTGTTTCTTTCCATTGCTCCTTTAACAAGTCATTCAACTTAGCGTGAAAATCACTGAAATTTGAATTAGACTGAGGCTTACTGTAAAAACAAATGAAAACTATTCCTTTTGTTTTGTACACGTCAAAGCAGAAGCTGTGCATATCTTATTTCATAATCAAATTTTTTAATGTATTTATCATATTTAAAAAGATATTAAAGATGAGGCACATTTATTAACTCAATAAAAATGATCGTAACAATTTTACCAAAGATATACTTTTTATATATTTAGGTTGATATAAAGTGCATACAAGCATCATAGCAGATTTTCAGAAAATTTTTGATAGGAAATCAAGGAATTTAACAAAATTTTATGAGCTAATTTTCTGCATTATTCGTATTAACAAGTTATCTCCAATTTTTACAAACGTATATTTGATATACAGGACAAAAAACATTAATTGACCCATGTGTTACTTTTCATATTTAATAATTCACTCACATCATGCAATTGATATATTTTTAAAAACAAATTAGTTGATATCAGAAGATTTAAACCATTTACTCTGTTACTATAAATCAAATACAAAAACTATCATAAAATTGTATAAAAGGCCCATCTATTGCAAATTTCTTACAATATATATATATATATATATATATATATACATATATATACATACATACATTATATATATATATAGCCTTTGTTAATGTAACATTGACAATTCTTTCATGCTTTTGACAATTCTTAATGATCTTAATACTTAATATACGTTTATTCAAGCTGCTATTTTTCTTTAAACGTTCAATAACAAAATATTTAGATAATCTTTGAGATAAAATAAAATGTAGGATAGTATTTTCTAAATTGCATGACCTTTAGTGACAGAGTTCGGTAATATTATTTTAAAATGTTCAAATGCGGAGTACGATCACGTTAAACATGTGGGTCCGAAAGTCCTTCCGAGAGGTTGGTGGTAGGGGAAGGAGGGTACGGTCCCTGTGGATGCTCCCCCCACTGGGTTCCGGTCTAAATTGGGTGGCACTTCCCGACCGTCCAAACAGTTACCTTACACCTTTCTGGTAGGTCGGACGGTCTGGGTTTCAACAACAACAGAACATGATCTGAAGGATGCAAAAAGTAAGGTAGTTTTATGAATCTTTACTTAAGATTTCAAATGTTTTGTAATATCAACCGTATTTTGAATAAATATAGTGCTGGTTTTTATAAACACACAACATTTTTAGAATGATTAAAAAGTTGTAAGTATATTTAGGAAAGTTTCAAACTATAAAGAAATTTAAGGTAGAATGTGATCCCTGTGCATGTTAAAAAACCATAACTTCTACAAGGTGTTTATAAAGTCGCGCAACCTACATTTCGTTTGATATTTCCCAATACAAAAATATGAAATATTCACAGTAAATAGTTTAATGTCTGCATAACATAGTGCGTTACAACAAATGCTGAAAATGACAACCATTTGCTGCCAAGCACAGCTCTACTCGACGACAGGTACTTGTAGCCACACGATGCTGCATATCGGTGGGAATGGATGCAGTGTTGTTGCGGATGTCCTTTAAGGCTTCGATTGTCTTTGGATTATTTGCGTATACACGTTCTTTGAGATAAGACCATAGAAAGAAATCAGGGGATCTGGGTGGCCATACTCCACGTGAAATGACCCTATTACCAAACACCGATTCTACGACTGCAAGGGATTTTCTTGAGGTGTGTGCGGTGGCACCGTCTTGTTGAAAATATCCAAATTGGCATTCTTGAACGAACAGTTTTGTAAGAATTAGTCTTCAAATAATGCTCCACAATAAATACACGCTCCGGTAAACTGAGCGCCATTTTAGAACTATGTGAACTGACTTTGTACTAACAACGCCATCTATTGTGCCTTATTTGATGTATAAATAGCGCGAATTCAAACATCTGTCTTTATATTTATGAGAGATATTAACCGAAATGTGGGTTGCGCGACTTTAGAAACACCCTGTATTAGCCCTTTGGGTACATGTAGTAAAAGGGTTAAAGAGACCACGCTTTAGTAACGAACATTAAACACTTATATTATATTGGTTAGAATCAATTTCGTTTCTGAATTAGTTTTGATAGATTTTCATTGTTGTTCAAACTCGAATGTGCAAATAAAATGTTTATATCACATACAGTTTGAATGATGCCTTATTTGAATATTACTATTTATGTTTATAATATTAATTAATACATAACTACTGGCTGTCTACAAAAATCCCAATGATTGCACATGGAAATTCCCACATTTGCTCTACATGGTACATATCTTAAAATATAGAAATATTCGATTCTTTTAGTACTTCAGTAATAGGAGGTGTGTATGTTTGGAAATATAAATAACAAAATCATGTCAATATTCAATAAAAATCATGATTTAGGGTAGTTTCTATAAAAATGGTCTTATGACTTGCAAATACATTTACGTATTTTTTTTAACACTTTACAACAAAGTTGAAAAGTGTTTATGACTTTGTTCATTCTGTTTGTCTGTCCGTTAGCACGATAACTGCCGTAAAAATGACTTTATCAAAATGAAATTTTAGTATGTTGTTCAGAGGGTCTGTAGGACCTATGGGAATATAAATGAATAATATCACCCAATTAGTTTTGGATTGAACCCGGGTTGAAAAAATGAAATATATTGAGCCCTATGGGACCTAATTTTTCAACCATTTTTTAAGCGGATTTAAAATTCACAAATTGTTTCGAAAATTTTAGGTAATATTCAAATTGTTCCATAAAATATATAAAAAAAATTCAGCGAAATATATTCAGTAGTTTTTTAAATAAAAATTAAAATAATAATTACACCTCTTATATGAAACGATCACGTGACCATGATATGAAAAGATCACATGACCCACTTCAAAATGATATATGGCATCCATCTTGTTTCAAAATCGTGATTTTTTAAGTTCTTTTTAATTCATATTGAGTGTTGTATCCGTCCTAAAACTACTTTTTTTTTGCTTAAATTCTGTGCATCTACATACAGAAACAACGCAAATACAATATATTTGAGTTTAAATGATTATCCAAATTTGATTATTTCTACAACGAAGCCTATTTTTCACTTATGTAAAATGTAAACAGCAAAATATGTAGAATGAGTTGTATTAGAATTGCTGTATTTCTTTAACACAAAATAATTTAGCCCATGGAGTCTGCATGGCTGATATGAATGAAATATTAATTGATTTTATAAAGAGAAGGACGATTTTTTTCGATGAAGTTTTAAGCATAGAGTTTAATTACTTGTAGCTCCATGGTCTTAATTTTTAAATAAAATAAATTATTATAGTATTGTGATGAATGAAATTAATGGGAGAAAGTTATGAATGAAATGCTGTTTTTATAGAGAGATCCAGGCGTGTTATTTTTTCTATGACGTCATTTGAATTAATTTCAGTTGTTTTCGATGAAATTTTCAAATATAATAAATTATCGTAGTATTATGATACTTCATTACCGTGGAATATATCGCATTTTAGAGATATTTAAACCAGGCAATTTATATTTCAATGCCGTCATTTGAATGAAGTTCATTTTTTGCAATGAAGGTTTAAGTTTTCAAATATAATAAATTAATGTAGTATTGTGATAAGTTTTAAAATATTACCGAGGAATGTATTGCATTTTAGAATTTTTTAAATAAAATTGCATTGAAGTTGTAAAGTGTTTCATAATCAATGCTTTAAGCATGATTTATCTTTCTTGTTTAATTAATATCCCCTCTTTTAACAACAATGGGTGATACAGCAATGTAGTTATCATATTTGGATTCATGAATGTTAGAACTAGAAGAATCACTATGAATTTTAATAGACAGAAAAGGGGACAATTTATTTGCCTTTTGAAATTAAAGGGTGTGTGTGTGAGAGAGGGGGGGGGGGGGGCTCAAGGAAGTCTATTTGCAATTCTCTTGTTCGCTGCTTGCACCGCTGAAATCTGCATATTTCTTTAGTAATAAACATTCCTAATGTATGCCAGCAGATCTTTCTCATCTATATAATAAAAGGCAATGCCTGTCTGTGTGTCTTATACACTACAGGCTCAGCGACCGCGCGTCACAGAGCTGCGAAATTTGGCAATCGGAGACCCGGGGGGGGGGGGGGGGAGGTGACACGTGAAAATCGATTTTTAAAATTTGAATTATTTTTTTTGTTATTTAATGTTTTATGAGATTTCGACCGTTTTTTCCCCTTTTTCCTCCACCATCCAGACGTCGTAGAAAAAAATATCACACTACCGGAAAGAGCAGACAATTGCGAGTAAAAATATATCAATTTCAAATCTCAGGGACAAATTCTAATATTTTTTAAAGATTTTAAAACAAAAGTAACTTTCGGCTCAAAAAAATGAACTTTCGTATTTAAATCCTCGCGGTGGGAAAAGTATCGGCAATTTCGATTAATAATTTACATTTTTAGAAAGCTCAAAGATCAGGCTTTCTTATAAGCCCAATCTGGTCAAGAAATAAGATAAAGTAGCTGCACGATTCGGATTTTAAGGAAGTAATGATTTTCAATTTCTCGGCTAAACAGGGAAAGAAGCGATCGATTTTTCACCCACATACGCACGGTGTTTCTTTGGTGGAGGGGAGGTGGGAGAGGTTCTGACGAGTTTGCGTCAGATATCCATAGCGAAATTGAATGGAACAGTCGATATTTGTGCCTGCCAAATAATGAATGTACGTCATTAAACTAAAACAAACCATCCATCCATTTTATTTAAATAAATTATTCATCCATTTTATTGGAATAAATTATTTTCGAAATAAATTACTTTTCGTTTTAAATTTCAATTTGCTTGGAATGCATTTATTAATTTTTTTTAAAAACGTCATTTTACAACTCAACCCAAACCTTTCACTTTATTGTGTTAGCAGTTTCTTTGGAGCGGTTTATCCGTATCAAGATAAGAATTTATTTTACTTCATTATTGTTCTTTTAAGAACATAAACTTATCTTTCTCTTTTTATACCATTACGTATTAAGTGTATTTACACGTTTATAGTGTATTTTATTTATATTGTTTTAAAATTGTTTATGGCGCCAGCGAGTTTGCCACGGTCGGAATTTTCAAGGGTAGCGAACAGGCTGGTCGCCGAAGGCGGCTAGTCTATATAATAAAAGTATTGTCTGTGTGTCTGTCTTATACACTGTAGGCTCAGCGACTGCGCGTCGCAGAGCTGCGAAATTTGGGAATCGGAGACACGGGGGGATGGGAAGGTGACACGTGAAAACAGATTTTTAAAATTTGAATTATTTTTTTTTTGTTATTTAATGTTTTATGCGATTTCGACAGTTTCCCCCCCCCTTTTTTTCTCCACCATCCAGACGTTGTAGAAAAACACAAATTACACGACCGGAAAGAGTAGACAATAGCGAGTAAAAATATATCAATTTCAAATCTCAGGGTCAAATTCAAATATTTTTTAAAGATTGTAAAACAAAAGTCACTTTCGGTTCAAAAAACGAACTTTCGTCTTTAAATCCTCGCGTCGGGAAAAGTACCGACAATTTCGTCTAATAATTTACATTTTTAGAAAGCTCAAAGATCAGGCTTTCTTACAAGCCCAATCTGGTCAAGAAATAAGAAAAAGTAGTCGCACGATCCGAATTTTAAGGAAGCAATGATTTTCAATTTACTGGCCAAACCGCGAAAACAGGGATAGATTTTTCAGCCACATGCGTGCGCAGACGCACGATGTTTCTATGGTGGATGGGAGGTGGGCGAGAAATAGAACATCCGAATTGAACATTTTGATATTTGTGCCTGCCAAATAATGAATGTACGTCATTAAACTAAAACAAACCATCCATTTTATTTGAACACATTATTCATCCATTTTATTGGAATAAATTATTTTCGAAATAAATTACTTTTCATTTTTAAATTTCAATTTGCTTGAAATGCATTTATTAATTTTTTAAGAACGTCATTTTTTCTTACAACTCAACCCAAACCTTGTTATATTAGCAGTTATAAGAATTTATTTTACTTCATTATTGTTTAAGAACATAAAACTTCTCTTTCTCTTTTTATAACATTATAAACGTGTAAATACACTTAATACGTAGTGTATTTTATTTATATTGTTTTAAAATTGTTCTGATTTAACAGGTTTTTTCAACTTCTATTCTAGAATTGTATTTAGATTTTTGTTTAATTTGTAAACATTCTATTCAGTTTAGAGTTTATTTAAACAATGGACTATTGATATTGTGTGTGTTTATAATTTTGTTTCGTGTTTTTATTAAAAACGTCATATTTTAAATAACGGAATCAAGAGCTTAGCATATAGTCATAAAATTTAAATGATTGAATTATGGTGGATTGAGTTGTGGCGATGTATTGCATACATCGGGTGGTGGTTGGGACCACAATGAAAAAACTTAAAACACTGAAGAAATAAAAAAATAAATAAAAAGAATGTTATGGAGATTGTCGCGATGCATTTATGCATCGGGTGGTGGTGGGGACAATCTTAAAAAAACAAAAAAAAACTTTTTTCTCTGAGCAACATCGTTAAAGCAGCATCGTTATTTCTTAAAATACTAAATTCACATTCAACATCATCAGTCTCAAAAATACTTTCATGTCATTTGTGATGCAATGCTAAAAATGCAGACAAATTGATACAATTTCATTTATGTAAAACAAAAAATAGAGGAGCATACCTCTATATAAAAAAAAAAGGAGCAGCTGATCACGGCTGTGGGTACACATAAAAGGGATCCCTTTCCTAGGGTTACAGGTACAGAAATCCCCAGAATCTCACAATTCACAAACATTAAAATAAATTCACTTTACAAATCAATTTTCAAGAACACCCCTCCCCCTAGAACATTATTTTTTATCTTAAAATTTCATTATTAGTTTTAACGTCATTAAACTAAGACAAACTTTGTTAACTTCATGGGTTATGGCGTCAGCGAGTTTGCCACGGTCAGAATTTTCAAGGGTAGCGAACAGGCTGCTCGCCGAAGGCCGTTAGTTGCACATACATGTGTGTGTAGAATTTTCTATGGCAATTTCTCATCAGTCATGTCTAAATAAAGAACAAGCTTCCAGCTGAATGGACATTTTTGAGTCACTTTCGAATTTACCAATAGCAAAATCTCTGACGAAACGTATTTTATTTTTTAATTACAAATAAAAGTCTTGAAAGCAATTTTTGTGGTGGTTTCAAGTCTTGATTTTAGGGTTGTGGCAAATCGAAATTTTCTTTATGTGATCTGAAATTATAAATTCTCATGTTAAATTCGGTCAAAAATTTTTTTTAATCCAAAATTAAAAAAGATAATTGGATAATCCCTGGAAAATGGATTATTTTCTGAATGAGTTGTCAATTTTCAACAGGGATACCGTTTGTCACCCACCAGCTCCAAAATCCATCTTGGGCTTGTAAAGTTAACCTTATTGAATAGTCATTGATTGAATAGATTTTTACTTTCCCTACAATGCATTGTAATGCACAGGGTCGTCTTTATGCATTGTAATGCATAAAGTCGATAATCAGGACTCGAGTTTTCGGCAGATCTACACTTTTCGGGCATTATAAAACACGAATCCGCTATTTTTAGCGTAACGTCTCTCTCTCTCTCTCTGTATCTGGACAATTTATGTATTCATTCTAGCTCAACATAACTTACAGAATGATTCAAAGAACTTCTTAACAAAATTCTGTACAACAGTTACCTTGCACCTTTCTGGTAGGTCGGACGGTCTGGGTCTCAACAACAACAAAATTCTGTACGTCACTAGCGGATTACTCTGGTGCTGATTAGATTTTGGTACAATTCGGATGGGGAGGGGGAGTATAGAACAGGTCTTTTTGCGAAATGGTCAGCAAAAGCAGTCTAGATCGTAAAATAAGACTAATATGCCCATGCTTATTTTATATGTAATTGTTGACGGCGAAACGATTTAGACCAGTATCATTGCTTGAGGGCTAATCGTTCTCAAGATATCAAAGTTTCTTTTGAGGAGCTGGCGACGTTTTAAAATGCCATAAGTTGCCAAATGAAAATGATGTATCAAATAAGTATATGTCATTTTGGGCAAATAAACTCAATTTAATTGTTTACTTGGCTCGTGATTTTTGTTTGATTAAAAAAAAAAAAAATAGAAAAATAGTTTTTTTTTAATTTAACTAATTTTTTTTTATTTAAATTGGATTAAAAATTTAAACTTTATAATTTCATAAATAATTTAATTTTACACCCATTTTGTGAATTTTGGTAATGGGTTCTGAAAATTTAAGTTAATTCTGGAAATGAAGTAAAGAGGGTGTTCATATTATTGAACCGTATGAAAATTTGAATGCAAAATATTCATGCAATGATTCTTATTAGCAGCACATGATATTAAGGCATGATCTGTAATATTGAAAATTATAGTTATAATTCCAAATGAATTTGTGATTGTTCCATTTCAAAATTACATGGTCTTGCCCCCCCCCCCCCTTTTCTTGCATGAAAGTGCTTTGTGGAGGATTCAATATATAATAACTTTGTAAAGGGCGACAGAAAGAAAAGCTTAGATTAATGTTAAATTGGTGTTTTAAAGGCTTGTAAAAAGTGAATCTAGTTCTAAAAACTGAAATGCAGTTTAGATGTTGTATATGACGCTTAGTTAATTAAAAAATAATTAACACTTTTTTAATTCAGTAATATTTTATTTTGTGACTATATATTTCTCTAAATCAATTAGAATACGCTAATAATTTGATAATACAGGTTTTTTTTTTTCTCGTGAATAATACCTGATTTAAATCAATGATTTTTTAAAATCGATTTAAATCAATGAACCATTATGGATTGTGAAAGAGAAAATGAATTTGAGCCTGTAAGCAGGGCTTTGGAGTCGATATATCAAACCTTCGACTCCAACTCATAACCTTTTCGGCGCTATTTCATTTCCTATTGGCTAGTCGATCTTGCGCTCTTCGCTTCGGCGTTTATCGTGTTTGGTGGGAACTAGGCGATACAGTATTGTGAATTAGGAAGCATTAATTTCTATTCATATTTTATTTTAGACAAGCATGACTTTTAGTTCATTAAAATATATTTTTTTGTTATTAATCCATATATTATTAAAATATTCAATTTTTCATATCAATAATTAATTGGTAAGCATTTGGTGTTTATAATTCACTGCTTAAAATCTATCTAAATAATATATAAAAATATTCCAAAATAAAAATGTTAAATATATATATATATATATATATATATATATATATATATATATATATATGAGTAGTTTTTTCCCGACTCCACAGCCCCGGCCTCTAGGGAAATTTGAAAATGTCGCAAAAGCTCTCGCACGGTAAAATCATCGCATATTATAGTTTAAGAGTTTTGTGCAGTACCTTAATAAAACAATTATAAAGTGAAAAGGATGATTATAAATAAAATATGTATCAAATAGAATCTTTACATCAACACCTTGCTCAGACTTAAGTGCTTAAAAGAGATTATTATTTTCTAAATATTAAACCCGGATAAACGAAATCTGAAAGTATTGAAGCATGTGCAGAGAATTTGTGCTGTAAAATTTTCTAAACGGTAAAATATAAATTATCTTTCAAGATACAGCAAATACTGTATGGTTGTTGTTGTTGAAACCCAGACCGTCCGACCTACCAGAAAGGTGTAAGGTAACTGTTTGGACGGTCGGGAAGTGCCACCCAATTTAGACCGGAACCCAGTGGGGGAGGCATCCACAGGGACCGTACCCTCCTTCCCCTACCACCAACCTCTCGGAAGGACTTTCGGACCCACATGTTTAACGTGATTGTATTCCGCATGAACACGGCGGCAGTTTTGGCAGTTCGAACCCCCCCCCCCCCCTCTCCAGAAGAATATACTTCAAACTAGTAGTCTTTTAACTATTAGTAAAACTGAGCACCTAAATTATCATTTTGGAATAGCAAAAATATTCTACATATTCAAGTAAAGAAAAAGTTTTAATTACTGTGAAAACAAACAAATATATCGTAAAACCAAGTCACAATATGTAGGTTAGCATTAGCCTCGAAAAGGTTTAACTTTCAGAGCATAGGCTTAGACAGGATCGGGAGAGGGGGGGGGGGGGCTGGGTGGGTTACAATGCCGGATTTCGTTTTCCAATATGTACTTTAAGGAAAACTATTTTATAACGATGTCTTTTTTATAACAGCGTGACCTCCGTCTGCCTACACCACTGTTTTAAAGATTAATGGAATGAATGTGTTTTAGAATATTTCCACAAACTAAAAGCTGTTTATGGAAACATTTTAAAATTTATCGAACCATTTTTGACATTCATAATCAGCTAAACAATATCAGAATATTTTATTTTTTAAGAGTAAAATATTTTTTTACCCAGGCAGTCTTTCAGGACGTCTTGGCAGGTTCTTTTTTTTTTATTTGCCCTATATAAATATATCTAAATGCTGTCACATAAATAGAAACTAGGTTAATATAAAATGTCTCCGGTGTGTGTGTGGGGGTGGGGGGGCCCTCCCATCTGATGTTTGCCTGAAAGAAACACTGGTCAAACCAGCCATTTTTGTACGGAGTGTAAGATAAAAATAAAAAGTTAGTTTCTGAAGATATTTCAATTGCGATACGATTTTTGCCCCCCCCCCCTAGCAATGTATTGGACTGAATTCTATATTCTCTTTTAAATAGGTAATCTGTACATTTTCCCAATTTATTCCTTTTACATTAGGATTCAAATTACGAGTATTTTATTGGAAAAAGAAAATGCCCTCCAATGTGTTTGTCATTTATGGTGTTTATCGACTTTTTTGAAACCATTTATTCGATCAATTTTCGTGAGCTGGAATAAAATCGTAATTTACTCTAGTAATTAATAGCTCAGGCTAATGCTCCCTGCTAATGTAGACTGAAACTTAGCGTGTTACACAGGTGTGCAAGATTCGTCCCGTATGATACGTGGCATGAAGCACAAAATATACGATATACACAAAATATACGAAGCACAAAATGAAAGATATACCAAATAACTTTCAGACTGGCAGTATTATGGTAGTGACGTTGAACCACAGGCACCCATAGAAGAGCATAGCTTATCTTACTACTTGTAAGATCTATGTAGGAAAGGGCAAGGGGGACACCTGGTTCCTTGGACCTTCAAGGTCATGAAGACGGACATCAAGCTAGTCGATGTTGTGCGTCTTATCCTTGAGTCCCCCCCCCCCCCCCCCTGGGAAATTTTCATGGACGCCCGTGCGTTGAATACCAAACTCAAAAACTGTCCGAAATATGCACTACTAGTGTATTTCTCATTTTTACATCTGTTGACAAGAAAAAATGGTGATGGCGCAAGACAGAATATTGAAATATAAAGGACCAACAATGGCTCCTTTTCCTGATATACGGGATTTGCCTTGTTACTAAAATAATCAGGAACCACTCCAGGCATGGGGCGCGACAGCCCAGTGGTTAGTGTGCGGGAATTGCACTCAGACGGCCTGAGTGCGATCCGGGTTCAATTCCCGCCACTGCCAAAACTGCCGCCGTGTTCAAGCGGAGTACGATCAAGTTAAATATGTGTGTCCGTAAGTTCTTCCGAGAAGTTGGTGGTAGGGGAAAGAGGGTACGGTCTCTGTGGATGCTTCCCCCACTGGTTTCCGGTCTAAATTGGGTGGCACTTCCCGACCGTCCAAACAGTTACCTTACACCTTTCTGGTAGGTCGGGCGGTCCGGGTCGAAGAACCACTGCAGGCAAATATTACACACTAAGACTTGATCATTAAGATACTTTTTGCTCAATAAGTTAAGCGCATATTTTTGTATGAACACACTTTAGCTCAATTTTCGAGAGGTACGATGGTTTATTTAACATTTCCAGTTATTTGCGGCATAAATATCTATATAATAATTATCAATCGTACTTGTGTTTTTCGACACCCTCTACAAATCCCAAGGTGATCTAGAAAATTGAATACCGGCCCGGCCGTCCAACTAGTTACTCTAAGTCCTCAGGACGAGTCGGACGGTCTGGGTCTTCAACACTTAGTACCGGCCTTCCCGGCCGTCCAACTAGTTACTCTAAGTCCTCTGGACGAGTCGGACGGTCTGGGTCTTCAACACTTAGTACCGGTTTTCCGGCCATCCAAATGGTTTCTCTAAGTCCTCGGACGAGACGGATGGTCTGGGCTTTCGACACTTAGTACCGGCCCGGCCGTCCAAATAGTTGCTCTTAGTCCTTTGGACGAGTCGGACGGTCTGGGTCTTCAACACTTAGTACCGGCCGGGGCGCGGTAGCCCATTGGTTAGTGCGCTGGAATTGCACTCGGTAGGCCCGGGTTCGATTCCAGCTGCTGCCAAAACTGCCGCCGTGTTCACGCGGAGTACGATCACGTTAAACATGTGGGTACGTAAGTCCTTCCGAGAGGTTGGTGGTAGGGGAAGGAGGGTACGGTCCCTGTGGATGCCTCCCCCACTGGGTTCCGGTCAAAATTGGGTGGCACTTCCCGGCCGTCCAAACAGTTACCTTACACCTTTCTGGTAGGTCGGACGGTCTGGGTCTCAACAACAACACTTAGTACCGGCCGTCCAAGCGGTTGCTCGAGTCTTTAGGATGAGTCGGACGGTCTGGGTCTTCAATACTTATCAAGTAGCCAACGGCCCTACCGTGCTGAAAACACCGGTTCTCGTTAGATCACCGAAGTCAAGCAGCATCGGGCGCGGTTAGTACTTGGGTGGGTGACCACCTGGGAACACCGCGTGCTGTTGGCACATTTCGGCCGCGGTAGCCCGGTGGTTTGCGCGCTGGATTTGCACGCTGTCACAACTGCCGCCGTGTTCATGCGGAGTACGATCACGTTAAACATGTGGGTCCGTAAGTCCCTCCGAGAGGTTGGTGGTAGGGGAAGGAGGGTACGGTCCCTGTGGATGCCTCCCCCATTGGGTTCCGGTCTAAATTGGGTGGTACTTCCCGGCCGTCCAAACGGTTACCTTACACCTTTCTGGTAGGTCGGACGGTCTGAGTCTCAACAACAACACTTATCACGGACCGGCCACACAAACAGCTACCACAAGCCTTCGGGTTGGTCGTGTGGTCTGGGTTTTCCACACTTATCACGGGCCGGCTGCTCATACCCTCGGGTGAGTCGGGCGGCCTGGGCCTTCTACATTTATCACGGAATAGAATCCAACGGAGCCGGGTTTTACTTTCCCCTCCCCTGGAGGTCGGAGAAAAGGGAGATTTTTTTTTATGGTGCTAATAGAATTTATTGGGGGAAAAAAAAGTTTATGGAGGTACTCGTGGAGGCACATTAAGCCAAGTAGGCGCAGTGCAATATTTGACTACATAGAAGAATATTTCACTTTATAGTAACTAATTTAAACTGTCGCGTTTTTCAATTGTTTCACTGATACAATCACAGACACAGTAGTGTAGTGTAGGTAATTTCCGTTGAATATTTAAATGTTTACTTAGCTAGTTTCTTTTTTTTTTAATGTGCAAATTCAGAAATTATGTCGTCGAATATCATTTGTCGCATAACATCATTTTCAACTGAAAGCATCGTTGTTGCCCTATTGCTGCTCGAAGATAATTTTTTATCAATTTCTTTTTTGGGGAAGCTTCTTTCTCCTTCCTCGCTTTTTCCGAAAATGAAGAGATATATTCTGAATGTTATGTTTACATTCGGAAAACTTGTTACGAGCTTATCAATTTGTGCACGAAAATTATCTAGTTTTTTTTTTATTAAGAAATTGCGGCGCATAGAAAGTTTTCTTGGTGTTATTGAAGTTAACGGACATTACATGCTCAAAAGCGCTAAAAAAACGAAACCGGTGGAAGGATGCTGATAAATGGGTCAGAATACAAACAATTTAATTGTTCTATACTGTTTAATAAGTTCATCTGCTCTATAGGTAATAGCATCGAACTGTAACCATTAATTCTTACATTTTAGCTCTTAGGGGTAAGAAACACGATGTTTATTTACCTAGAAGTACTATTGGATTGGAGATATTTTGAATTCAGGATGTGTTAGATCAGAAAAAATAGTTTTTACAAATTCCTAGGTAAGTCAAACACCTCAATAATTTTGTAAAGAATGGCCCATGAATACACACATTAGGTCTATCTATAGTAAAGGGGCGGTGCTCGATCGAATGAAAGCGATTTCAGCGTCCCTATAATAGTGGATAATTTTAAAAGTTAGGATAATGAACTTGGTTGCGAAACGAGACGACAAAAGCAAATAACAAAATTGTAGCCCATTGCATGAGTACGAATTGACACTAGGAACAAACGAAATATATACACGGATGGCTACACGTTAAAAGTTATATTATCAGGGCCTCTAACACTGGGACATCTGCAATAGTTGCTAAAGTACGCAGTAATATTCCTTCTGGAATTCAAGTATTGTCTCTGATACAAGTGTAGAGATCTAAGTGTAGAGACTGTATGTAAGAGACTTATGTAAGTGTTGTTTGTTATTGAAGTCCCAGGCCGCTTGACTCATCCGAGGATTCGAGTAGATGTTTAAGCGACCGGAGTGTTGTTTATTGTATTATTCCTGAAAAGGACAGTCATTTGCCAAGAAAGTCGCGTTCTGTAACCGCTTTAGTGTCGATTCCTACTCATTAAACAAGCGTTACAATTTTGTAATTGACTTTTTTTTTTACTTTGTCAACAGTAGTAACGTCAACTTCATTTTCGGATCGTTCGCATTCTGTAACACTTTTCAAGGTTTCAGAGACAGACTTGGATTAGAGGTGTGCAAGGGTCAAAATTTTATACTTTTACTGGCCTGGCATGGCGGTAACAGAACCAAACATTTATCAGTCTAAAAGCACGGATCCGGCTCTAATATTTTCTTGAGTCTCAGCCCTTCTCAAACCGTTACTCTCTCCCCCCCCCCTTTAAAGTTGGTGCCATTGGTTTTCTAATGATAAATTACGCAAGAGTTGATTATTTTTCGTTATTAACGGTCCTCATTTTTTTAATAATTTTTTCAAAAATTCATTCGAAAATTGTGAGGCTTTCGAACATTCTATCGCGTTTAAAATCAATAAGGTTATAGTATTCGCCGATTGTATTAATCCTACCAATGTTTTTTAGAATTAAGACATTTGTTCGTGAGATAGCGACTTCACAGACTCTTTTACGCACGCACACGATAACATACATACACACAGACATCACCTCAAAAATGTCCGATTCGAGTTCAGGGATACTGAAAACGTGTTCTGCCATCGAAAACTCGAATCCGTCATAATACTTCCCCTATATATTATACTAAGCATGTAGGGAAAGTAATAAGCGAAAAAGTGGTTATAATAAGCAACTATTTCTTGGACAACAGTAACTGAGATTCAATTAAACAGAGGATACTGAATTTTGGGGCATTAAGCATCGAACTAAAATTCACCCTCCGCCATTTTGTGACCCAACAAAAAAGCAAATACGGCGCAGTGTCCCTATTGACAAAAAGGCCGTAAATTTTACATAAATATTGTTAATATATATATATATATATATATATATATATATATATATATATATATATATTATATAAAATCCAGAGTACATGTAGAACAAGGTTGGTAATTATCAGTCAAAAACTAGTTTAAGACATGACACGTGTTAAAACCACCAAAAACCTCTTAGGCATTTAGACTTCGTACGTAAATTAGCTTTATAATGATAATATCTATTTATATTGATTATAAAGAATACTCTAAATATATATTTTCTGTTCATTGATGTTAGAATATAATGCAAAATAGTACAAAAGTGGGAAGAACATTATTTATACAATAGAATATTTTCTACCAAAAGTATGGAAAATTTGCTTAGTATGCATATTTTCAATAGGCTAACTAACAAATATTAAAGATTATCTTCTTTTAAATTGACTATTAAGTTGTATGCTTATATCTTTTTGCATGTTTGATATTAATTAGTTACTTAAATCACATTTAATTGATCTGTCCTTCCCTAATATATATATATATATATATATATATATAAAGAGGTTCTTAAGCATATTCTTATTTTTATATACAAATGTAATTATTTTCACTGTTATTTGTTGTTTTATTAACATTATTCCTTCAAATTTGGTTTTTGACAGTTTGACAAGAGAGTTTTTAATGCGATGGTTTAAACTATGGTAAAAATCGGATAAAACCGTCGCTTGTTAAAAACTGTCCAACCTTGATTTAGAGCCGCAGTGCATAGTTTTCAGTGTTTATGCCCAAAACTTGGAAATGATATGATGTTTTCTTGAATTTTAGTAAACTCCCATGGTTTAAATCACGACACTGAGTACATCATTACACTTGATAAAATAAATTCAATAAATGGTAAAAAGTAAAAAAAAAATAGCCAATTTGATTTAAAATACAACAGGAAAACGGTATTCAGAAAACCATTTTAAATATTTTCAAAATTATTTGGTGATGACCAAGGTTTAGGTTATGACCAAATTTCCCCAAAATTTTGATGAAAATACGCAATTTTCCCATCGAGATTTGAGTTAAATTCCACGATTTCCATGAAGCGCATGAATCCTGTTATATTTATAAAGAAGATTTTTCTGCATGAAGGATAAACTGTTAAAGATAAAAAAAAAAAAAAAATCCTATAGTTTCAAACCTATTATTCTTCTATTTCTACTCAGAGATGCTTTCATTGTAATTGGATTCAAACTTTATTATAAACAGTATTTTAAAATAGAAATAAAGCTCAGTACATATCACGACTATGTACGAACTCTCAGAGGTACGAACTCTTGTCGCTCTACGTCCGTTTTTTTAGCATATAAGGACTCACTTTAAAATATCAAAACAAATTGTTTCATAGAAGAATGTAGACAAACACCGATAATGTAAAGGCAAGTACATGATTATGGGCAACTATTTATTTTCAATCAAAAGTTGACCGCGTTTTATAATTTTTAAAAATGCACGTTCATTTAATTTTAGAGAAAACAAATTATAAATATAAGTCAAGAATATATTTTTAGTTCAAGCCGATGATCTTCCAATATTTTACATTGGATTCAAATTTCGTAACACAGTTGTGAGTTTTGAAATAAACTTTTAATGTTTGCATTCATTAAAATATTGTTCTTTTTAAAATGTGTTTCACCTGAAGTCTAACTTTCAAAATATTGAATACTTATGAAGTCCAGGTACAAGGCTTAGGTTGCGGATGAATTAAAGACCTTACGGCAACAGTGGAGTGGGCTAACCCACATTTTGAAGGGGACCCCCCCCCCCCCCCCCCCAAACACACACACATCCAGAGAAAATAAACTTTAAAGTTCAAGTGATGGGGAGAATATCTTCATTTTCACTTTGCTACAAAAACTCTCATACTTTATGTCTGAAAAGTTTATTACATGTTGCCGATTAAGAATAAGGAATATGAGTTATCACATGTTCGGCTACGTTGTGGATTAGCCTAGAGCTCCTAAATATATTCAAGAGCTTTGTATTAGCACATTGTTGAAATAAGGTCTTCAATTACGAAAGATCAATGTTTTCTTTGGAATATATATTTTGAATATTGGCACTTTCAGAAACTAATTATCTTTGAGAAAAATATTAAAGTTTGAAAAACAATCAGATTTTTTTTCTTTCTTGGATTATTATGCGAAACTGTGTTTGAGCGGATAGCAACTAATCCTTAGTTTTGCTTCCACGCCAAATCTGGCAAACAGCGAATCCGAAAATCAAAAGGTGAACGTGCGCTACGGTCTCTGCGCAACAGGAGGAAATTTAATCGGCGTATTCGCGTAAGATCAAGATTTTAACTCTTCAGAATTTCAAAACAAATTATTCTGAACTTAAAATAAAACATTGGGTGATTCCTACCGGTCCCACTTTAAAGAAAACCACGGCTTTTATTAGATATGTTGACACAACTTTGTTTCCGACCTTGAATGTCTGACCTCAAACTACCTGTGTTCAAAGAGGGAGGTAAATGCACTGAGAGGATGGGCACACGTTCACTCAAGTGTTCAGGAGTATTTGGTGGTCAAAGACTTCTGGAGATGCCGGTTAATAATAAAAGAGTTTGATTCAGCCGGAGAGAAACATACAAATTTTTGGAAGTAGAGGATTGCACTGAATTTCTTGAAAAGTTTAAGGCCCCAGTTAGATTGTACCAGGTCCATGTTTAACGTTATATATCAAAGTAAGACAATGTTAAAAAAAATTAATGTAAATTCCAGCCATGTGTCAAGTTTTAAAAACATTGAATGGTTTACAAGAAAGAACTAACAGCAGTTCGGGTAAGGACGAGGCTCAATAATTTTTCCAGCTGAGCTGTTAGCACCCTATAAAATTTCTTTTATAGAATTCAATTTAAAATTTTCGTAAGGGGTTTTAGCATTAAAAAAAGCCGGCAACGTAATATATATGAAGCATTTTAAAATAAGGCGAGTCTGCAATCCTGACGACGTTTTATAGCATGTTTCTTGTTTGATAACTTCCCTCCGGTGGCTTTGACTACCTTGCTGGATTACCATTACGACTTTAATTACAAACAAAATATAGAGCTTCCATATTTAATAGTCCATCCGACTTTGAAATCGAAGCTATTACTGAAAAATTTTTGAGGTGGTGCACTTGTGATATAATTTTTTTTCACACAACGAGATAAAAAGAGCGCGAAACTGAGCGGAAAAGAAATTCCAGAATCATCCGCTTTTGATTACAATAAATTATCCTTCTGCTTCTATAAAATAAATTTTGGATGCGACAAATTGATACACGTCTTGTTTAACGGAGCAAGTCCCATTTTATGTCCCAGTAGAACAAACAGCTTGGGATAAATCAACTATAAGTCAGTCCATTAGAATCCTTTGATTAAAAATAAATGCAAGTTGAAAGGTGTGGATCGATTGTATGATTATAGAATCAGAGATATTCCGGATTTTTTTTTTTTTGGCCGAAGACACATTTGCAGAGCGAAATATACCTAAATTTAACCTTTTGAATCGAACAGTGGGCACAGCATTTTAAGCGGAAAAGTCATCAAAGTATCTAATGCAATTACTCCGAACACGGACTCGTGAGTTGATTAATCTTCGAAAATTTAGAGCTAGAGTACGCTCGTGGCAAAAAAGAGCCGTTTAACCTTTTCAGTTAATAAGAATTAGTTAACAAGACCTTTCCAGTTATTAGGAATTAGTTAACAAGTTAAAATTAGCTATATTTTACAGAAGAAAAATATGAATGGTGAAAATAATGATTACTTTGGGCATTAAATGACTATTCTATCTCAAAATGATAAGCAGGAAAAGATAGCATAGCTGTTTCTGAAACTTTATGCAATACCATTTTATAAATAAAGTTTAAAAACAAAAACAAAAAAAAAACTATTTTCAGGAAAATCATATGTGTGGTTTGCTTAGATTGTTTGCTACACTGCCGACAAAAACATCTTTTATCATTATAGATTTCAACTGAATTTTTAAATCCTGCTTCCTCTGTTCGCACTACTCCTTTGGCCTGCCAGTGTCGGCTTGGCCCATACAGCGCCCCCCTCCCAACTCTTAATTTCAAATTTCCTTCCGATAAGTGTGAAGTTTATTTTTGTTTGGTGTTGTTGCTATAAGTTGTTTTAAAGTTTTCGCACATGAATTAAAATTAAGTACATCCTAGAAAACAGGTTTAGTGTCAAAGATGTCACATTAGTTTTAATATGCTGGCAAATGCAATAATGACACTTAAGAAGTTTTGTTTTGAAAAATGGCGGAAGTCTGCAGAGTTCAGGCCATCTTTAGACAAATTGTAAATGGATATTTAGGCAAAATACACGAAAAATGATAGGACGCCTTCTTACGTACGTGGCTCCGATTTATTATTTCAGATTAGATCTAAAAAACAATTCCGGTCGGGTCGAGTAAAAGTATAAAATTTCGTGCGCCGGGAGACCAAAGTACAGCCAAGCCAGACATGATGATTGCATGTCGAAAATAAAATACGTCACTAAAATGACAGTTAAAAATACACTGGACACCATACTGAGGTGCTGTTATTTCCTGATGCAATCTATACCGTAAAACTCTTTAGTTACATAAATGGTTCATTGATACGGAAGTTTTACGTCACAATCTATGGAATGACTGTAAGAAATATCTCCTTGACCTTGGGGAGGATACAGTGGGTTTTCATTGAGGCAAACCTGTTTGAATGGGGGTGTGTTACAGAGACACAGTGCCATCCAACCTAAATTTTGTTGAAAAGGGCAATCATGACGGTAATGAGCTGACTACTGATAACCGAGTTACAAGTAGTTATCGGACATTTTTTAACCGATTGTTAAAATCTAGGCTCAATTTACCAAAAATCTAATTTTGAATTCAGCTCATGATCGCTTAAAGAAGGAAAAGGCGAAACTGCGTTACTTTGAGTTCAATGTAGAAAGTGATGAAAAATATTGAAATATTTTCGAAATTATATTATCGTTTAGATGGAATAAAGAACTAACACGTTATAAAGAAACCCTTTCTCTTTTTTCATAACGTGTTATAAATCAATATTAATTCCTCTGTAAATAATTGACACAACATTAATCAATTTAGTTAACTGAAGTTCACTTCAACGTACAAATTTTCTGCAATCATGAATAAAGAGTTATGATTGTTTATTCGTACACAAATTATAACTTGTGATGCAGCTGTTCTAAAGTAGGGAACTCATTGCTTAGAAGTAGACCAAGCAGATAATTTCGAAGTATGTGTTTGGCAGTTTATAGTTATTATAATTGTACAATAGTAATATTAGTACTATTATTAATTATTAATACACATTCGCTAATTTTCCCATCACTAATTGCAAGTCTATAAATATGTACAGAATGGATTCAATTGCGTACAGTGATATTTTCATCAATCTGAGGTAACATATCGCTAAGTTGACGATATTTCGCTAAATTAGTCGCCAAGCGTTACAGACAAATAAAGAAAAGTACATTTCTTATATAAATGACTGTTGACTAATTTCTAGGCTTCAAAATACAAAACTTTTACGCAAAGTATATTCTTTCGTAAATGGAACGAACTAGATTCACGAGAATGATGTTAACAAATTTATCGCATATTACATTTGAAAAGTGAACATATTTCACAATAGTTTGTACTTTTTTTTATTTTGGGATTTTTTAAATAAATTTATTTAAACAATGTGCATCGAGAACGGTCCGTGACAGCGTTCTAAAATTTATTTCATTTGTTTTCTAAAGAAAAATTACATGAGTACTGATCATTTAAGTAACATTATTGAAAGTTCTGATTTTTTGATGATCTTTCAAAATTCATTCGAAAATTTGGGGGTCTTCCGAACATTCGATTGTGTTTAAAATCAATATGGTTCCAGTATTCACTGATTGCAATATTTGCACCATTCAAGAGAGACGATACTTTGAGCAATAGTTTTTTTTTTTCTTCTTGTATCTTGACGCTTAACAATTCGCTAATAGTTATTTATCTACTACTATAAGAATAACCTATTTTTCCGTCCGTAACGCTTGGCGAAATTTTGGCGGTATGTCGCCAACTTGGCGACTTTTTTAAATGTTGCCAAATTGACAAAAATGACGCTAAATGACAGTGACTAATTGATGAAAATTCAATATCTTGGAAAGAATATAAGATAACTAGAAATAAACTACTTCTCAGCCTGTAAAGCTTTGGTAAATTTTGGTGCTCATTTGGCAAAACATCGCCAACTTGGCCCAGATTGACGAAAATATCATCAAAATTGCAAAAATGACGCTAAGTTAACGAAAATGATAACAAATTGCTGAATTAATTATTTACATATTTAAATATATGGATTCTATTGCTTATTGAGGATGCTATCAATACTGATTTATAATTGTTAATTTAGAGTTACGTGAAATAGAAGTTAATTGGTTACTTCGAAATAGTTTTATATTTTGTCATCCGGAAAAGCGCCCAGTGTACAATTCAACGTTAAAAACACTGTGTCGTGGATCTTATTCATCATTTTTTCAATGTGAAAAAAGTAAATTCATTGAATTATATATGGAAAGCCATGTGCTGCCCACATCAGATATTTTTTATTAGGGGCCGTATAAAAAATTAAATTTCGCATTTTCATATAATTGTTCCAGGGGTAGGGGTACACCTATTTTTGCTGCTTATTTTTCATACTTCACTTATACGACCAACCGTTGATTCATTTCGGACACTCTTAAAACACCCGATATAGTTTTGCTGTCCAAAACAGATTAACGAGAGTCAGGATTGAATGAATGACCAAATTAATGAGTCTCGATTTAAACTGGGTCTTACTGTATATATTTTCAATTTATTGGTCAAAATATTATTTTTTCTAGTCTTATCCATCTGCAAGCATTTTGTACCTCTTTGCTATGAGAATGTGACGATGATGGTCACAGGGAGAACTACCGTCCGTGTAATTGAAATTGTGTTAGCATGCTATAACTGCTAATAAACCTTATTAGAGATAAACCTGTCTGTTTGCCTGCCTGATTCTTAAAATATGTAATAACTACATAAGTCGACAGGATTAGAAATGTGCACAAGAGAAAAATCTCAAAAAATCGATTTCGAATCCATGGATAAACTGCATAGTGTTGAACAGGGCCGTGGAGTCGGAGTTTGTATTAGTTTGGAGTGGAATCCGTAAAAAAAAAAACAGAAAAGCTATTGATACGAAAAATTAAAAATAGCAATGTATGTCGGCATAAGAGTCAAGACAGTAGAAAAACAGGGAATTGAAGTGAAGTCGAAGCACAAACTCCAAAGCTCTGGTGTTGAAGGAGTTAGAAAAATTCTAATAGCGAAACTTTAAATTCCGTATATACGAGGATAAGCATTTTGCGAAGGAAACGGCCCAATGACGATTTCGAGCCAATAAGATGTAAACCAATAAGAACTTATATAGCTTGTGATTCAAAGCCGCTTGAGAATCTTTCCAAAAAGAGGGAACATCGTTTCCTAATTCTAATTGCAAGCACGTATTGCGCCGCCTAATGCCTTCAAAAATTCCCAAAAGTGCAAATTCGTTCTTTTCTACGCTGCAAGAATATCTGGACGTTTCATGCACAAGCTCTTATTCTCCGAAAAAATCTCCACCTATCCTGATCTTCAATTTGCCCTCCTGATATTTTTAGTGTTTACCCACTCAAGAAAATATTTGTTTCATGGACGTATTTTATGCTAACTCCTCAGCGAGGGAAATGATGAAAATATAACTCCTTTTGCATATCCTTTGATATGTGGGCTCTTTTCTGCTAAACAGCTTGTCCAACAGGTTCGCTATTGAGGGTTTGTTTTTCATCTCTTAATTAACGGAACTACCAAGATATTTTTTAAATTAATCTTTAATTGCGTGCATTTTTCACCACCTTCTAAAATCATAGTTAATTTCCTCAATTTGAATGTCTTCTTCCACCCCATGCAAACACGCAAAAGAAATTCTTTTTCTTATAATTCTAAAACTATGCTCCTGATTTTTATCATCTACATTTTGCATAAAAAAAAAAACCAACGAACACGGATGATACGATGTTCTGTTGTGTGAGCATTGATTTCCATCCAGCTCAAATTTTCATAAACAATTCGGCTTCTGCCTTCTTTTTAGCGATTGTGAATGATCTTACGATGCCAAGGTCGCTGCTAGTTTCGATTCGGCTACAGAACGCTAGTTATTATTATCATTATTTTTATTTTTGTGTCTGTTTCCGCTCCTGCAGTATTGTGTATCCAATAGAGGATTTTTGACTCCAATTAATTTATAGGGAAAAAGAAATGAGGGCAAGTTCTTCAGATTTACTATTAATAATTGTCAGAGATCTTTTGAAAGACAGATCTGTGGAATATTTGAATAATAATTATTATTTTTATTGCACAACGAGAAATTGCACTCGACGTCACACGTTTGAGTTCAAACTGTCACTTTGATATGAATCCAACTGATCCTATTCATAATCTGCAGGTATCAAATATTTGCATTGGCAGCCATAAATGTATCATCAATGATAAAAATATTTTATCAACGATAAACGAAACGAGAGATACCGTAACGAACTTCATTTACTGCATCAACGATTTGTTTGATGGTACTTGTGAATTCGATATCTTTTATATTCTGGAATTGTGGAAACACACATACACTTTGTATAAAAGTAGTTTGAATCAATGACACAAACCTTTCACACAGAGTAGATTTCAGTTAATGAGATCTCTTTGAGATAAAACCAAATATGTTCTCTTAAGTTTGTTTTTAATCTCTTCGATATAGTTGATGAGTTATTGTATTTTTTTTTCATTATAGATACATGAGTGTCAACGAACAAGGGGCGGACCCTCACGGGCGTATTACACCTGTGTAGCAGGCGCCATGAAAGAGCTTGCGAAGCAGCTCATTGAGCGCCAGCGACCGACTCGAGCTTGGCGAGCAGGGGGGGGGGGGGGGTGTAGTCTCCTAATTTCATAAATTAAAATAACTGGGATAGATTTCCGGGCCGTGATGGCATATTATTTTCAATATGGATCACAGAGAACTACGTAATATATGCCCCCCCCCCCAACTATATACTATCGCCAGTTTGGAAAATGCATTTATATGATGTATATAAATGTATGATGCCATGTTAGGTACATGATGCCTAGTACGTAACATAAATGAATAATACGGTATTACGTACTAGGCATCTCGCCTACACGTAACATGCGTAGGCGAGCAGGGCCTAATTATATTAATCTTCTGAGGATCGATGAACTTAAATACGCCAGATGCCCAGCGAAGGTAAAATGGAGTCTTTTCAACTTTCAGGACATCCTCCAGAGAAATGAGTATTACAGGAAACGCAGAACATCTGCGAACTCTACCCAACTGCAAAGGTCGACAAACGGAAATAGCTACGCCAAAAACCTTTAAAAGACCCTTCGAAGGAAGGGCGACCAAATTTTTTTTCCCCCGGCGGAATCGAAAATCTGCCCCTGAAATATAAGGGGGGGGGGGGGAGTTATATGAAAATGATATTCGTTAAAGACAGAATTGCATGTTATTTAAAAATGATTCAGTCTCTGATCCCTTTTAATAACATAAATTATTGTTAGTTCTCAACTCACACATCCCATCTGGGCGAGTAGAAAATTGTTTGAAATACATGAAGTTATATTTATTTTTGTTTTAAAACTTACTTTCTTTATTCGAAATGCTAAAAACTGCTCATTTAAATATTTCCCTCTAGAGTTTTTCAGCCTGATTAGAATGAATGGAAAAATAATCCCTATTCAAAAAAGAAAGAAGAAAAGCAATTCTGCCAGAAATTATTTCGAATTTTCGATTACATAAAGCCACCCAGACAAAATAATAAATTTTCTGGCTTTTCTAGATTTTCTCAGATATTGGAAAACAAAATTGAACTAATCAAAATTGAACTTAATGACCATATAGTTGAATATCTGATAATTGGCATTTTTAACTTAAAAAAGAAATAATAAATAAGATAGCTATTTTTTGTAGTATTTGTTTAGAATGCAATCTGTTTCACATATTTTTCAACAGAAAAGTATTTTTTAACATTATTGAATGCACTTTTGATTTCTTAGCGTTGAGTTGTAACCTCTTAATTACATCAGTAAAAATTACACCAATCTACTTCCTTTTTTTACGAAATTACGATTTTAAATTGTAAAAAGAAAAACCTTTATTCATAAATATTTATACGATATTTGTTTGCAAAATTGCTGATACGCATTTGTCCCTGAGAATCTATGAAATAACGATGTCGTCTAAAGACTAGTCCTTGTGTTTCTTGTCTGTTCTGCCGACGAAGGATGTTTTTTGCCTTTGAAACCGATACTATTAATTTTTGTCTTGACTTCTGCTTTTAACGAAGTTACTTTAGTTGTAGTATATTTACATTATACACAACTAAACATTAACATTTTGCAACTTACATGTAGCATTTATTTATTACTAGCAGTATATACGTCCTTGTATACACGTCCAGTATACACGTACGGAATATATAATATACAGAAACGTAAAATTCACAATTATTTGCAAATTCTTATAGCATTCTAAATGACATTTTTATTCAAAACATTATTAAAATATTTAATTTAATTCTCATAAAAATAAGTATAAGAATCTTTGTTCTTGCTATACAAAACTATCTTCACAGACACATCTGAAGAATAAAACACCCTGGTCCCGTTTGAAAACAGATTTACAAAAAATATGAAAAATTATTCTATTAAAATATTTAATTTAATTCTCCTAAAGTAGTATAAGGATCTCTGTTCTTGCTATACAAAATTATCTTCATGAGCAAATCTGAAGAATAAAACATTCTGATCCCGTTTGTAAACGAATTTATAAGAAATATGAAAATTGGATCAACATATGCCAAAATGAAAGAGATAAAATGGTATTAGAATATATATGTGTATGTAGCCAAAATTAGGATGGGCATATCTCCTAACACCATTTTAGCGCTTTTATTTTTGGCATTTTTTAATCAAATTTCACATTTTTTTCAAATTTGATTAATAACGGGACTATTCTTCAGATCTGCCTGTAAAGATAATTTTGTATAGAGAAGAGATTAAACCTTTTTTTAGGAGCATTAACTTAAATATTTTAATAGAATGTTTTGAATAACAACGTAATTTAAAATATTATAGGAATTTGCATGATTGTGCATTTTGAGTTTCTTTATATTATATGTGTGTGTTTCTTAAAAATATTTATATTTTTTTACAAATAGCCTAATAAACGGCTCTGCTGTCAACGTTTTCTCGGGAATATACATTTTTCAATTTCCCAATGCGCTGTGTGGGATTTATTTGCTACAACACCCACTTTAATTTATAGATTAATTGGCAGCCATAAAAAGTACTGAGCAAAGCCAATTTAAAATAATCTTTCTTTTGGTGGCCCTTCGGAAGAAACCGATCGTCGTGAGATGAAAATAGAAATAATCAATGGTATAAGGATTGACACAGAACACCCTTAATAAAACCCAATTATAATAGTGTTACGTTCGGAAATTATAAACCTTTCATATTTCTTATGTTAGGATTTGCCGTGTGTGTAGGGGGGGGGGGGGGATTCTCTTCATAAAGTCAACCAATCGAAATGCCTTACATATTTGAAATCGGGGGATTTATGTACACGTGTTGGGGGCCGATTTGTATTACCGATTAATTGGACATAGCCATAATTCATGGGAGTTGCTAGATTCCTTTGATATATCATGTTAACGTTACCCAAGAAAAGTATAATGTCTAATATATGAAGAACGAATGGTTCCTGATAACACAAAAGTTTTCATGTTCAATTAAAAGTACTCGCAGTACATTTGCGTTAAATAAATTTAGTAATTTCATGCTAATTTAACCTGTATGTATCTATAACAAAAGATGGTGGTCTGTCTGTCGGTCACGAAGCAGAAAATCTAAGCGACCCATAGTCATGAAATGTGATACAGAGGTGCTTCGATTCTCGAAAGGATACATCCCGCCGAAATTTACTTTTTAAATTCAAATTATGTTAAAAGTTACAAATTTAATAGTTGACCTTATCCCAAAAAAGCTGCCAAATCTGATTATAACATACATATATTAACATTATAACACTTGTTTCGTTTGGTATTCGGGAAAATATCAATATCGTTAGTAGTTGTAGTTGCGATATAATTTAAATTATCAACATATCTTTAGTGCAATAACATTTTTTTTTTACATTTAAACTATCTTCATTAACTGTAATATAATCATTATTATAGAGATAATTATAAGATGTATCTGTAGCGAAAAATCGAAGTTTCAGATAGCCGAAAAATTCGGTAGAGGGGGTAGGGATGATACGCCTCGTCGATATTTTTTCAAAACTAGAATTAGTTGTGTCCCGCATGCTTATTTAAGATAGCATGTTTAGGCACACATTTTGGACGCAGTAGGCTCGCGAAGCAAGTTATTTCTTTATTCCAATCTGGTCGTTAAAGTGTGCTTTGGATTTACGAGAATTTTTAATCAGATGTTTGCATCTTAAATCTCAGGCAAAGCAAGGTATTCGTTCTAGTTATCCAATAAATCTTTAAGGTCCAAAGTTCTAAATTTAAAAATGTTGTTGTTGTTGAGACCCAGACCGTCCGACCTACCAGAAAGGTGTAAGGTAACCGTTTGGAATACCGGGAAGTGCCACCCAATTTAGACGGGAACTCAGTGGGGGAGGCATCCACAGGGACCGCACCCTCCTTCCCTACCAACCTCTTGGAAGGACTTACGGACCCACATGTTTAACGTGATCGTACTCCGCATGAACACGGCGGCAGTTGTGGCAGCGCGCAAGCCACCGGGCTACCACGCCCGAAATGTGCCAACAGCACGCGGTGTTCCCAGGTGATCACCCACCCAAGCACTAACCACGCCCGATGCTGCTTGACTTCGGTGATCTAACGAGAACCGGTGTTTTCAGCACGGTAGGGCCGTTGGCCAAATTTAAAAATGTGTCGAAGCTGACTGATATTATTAATATATTCGGAACTATTATTCAGTATGAAATAATTAGTTGCATTATATCTACGATTATCATTTATTTTATGCAAACAGTTTAGTAAATATTTATCTGTTCAGGGGTCACGCTACCATGCCACTGTCGCATATGGTGAAAGAAAATTCAATTTGGCGAAAATTTTGGCCGTTATAAATTCTTCAAATGTCAAAAATCGTAGTTACTACTCGTAATGTATACTATTATTTGTGTTTTCCAAAACAATGATTTTTGGAATTTGAGAATGTATATATCAAATCAAATTTTTTAAATGAATAGTCAAAATACAATTTGGCAAATACGTTGGCGAAATTAATCAGAAATCTAGTGCAACCCTTGTATGCATGTTATGTCCACAAGTAACTGCGCCACCCACTCTATCCGGGTTTGTGTCCTTACTTCTCTACTACTGTTCAATCACCAACATGAAATAATCCATAGAAATCCAGTCATATCTATATTTACTTCCAGTTGATATTAGTTAAAACTATACTTAAATATAATATGATCAAATTCTATTTTGGAATAAATGTTTTTCCAGTAGACTCCCTCTTATCCGATCTATGGCTAGCAACACACAGCTTTATCCGACTGAAAAGGAATGTTGTGGACGAAGAGATAACAGTGAGAGAATTTCCGAGAATCCAAATCTTAAGCCACTACCAGCACTAGCTAAGACACCATTTTTGGCCACTAGCTGTTTCGAACCATATGCTGATATCGAGTTAAGAGGATATAAAACTCCTATGGATTAAACGCTTGAAAATACCATAATCATAATGTTTCGAGATTTATATCCATGTGTTACATGCGTACATTAGTAAAGCGCCAATGTGTTGCATGTGTGCATTTGTAAAGCGCCTTTTTTTTTTTCATTTAACACAACGGGAAGGCGTAGTATTTAGTTTATGTATTTTTGATTAATTTTAAATTAAGGTTTCCTACAGGTTTCCTAATTATGAGTACAATAAATCAGTACTTTTTTTATAGTTGTACGACAGGGCATAGAATATATGGAAATAAAAATTAATTGAAAAGAGAAAATGTTGAATATGTAGGAATTTTTTTTATTGTTTCAGTGCTAATTTAAATTAAGCTAATAATTTATTTTTACAAAATTGACAGTTTAAATAAATATTTTAGGCCTTTCACCATAGAAATACATATAATGCAGGAGTATATATCTTACCCCACCTGAATTATTGTCTCAAACGATATTGGCATTTTCTCAATATGAAGTTTGAACTCCTTACCTTTAACTTCATGTGGACAACATTACATCAAATGAAAGTGAAATTGTTAAAGACATGACTGATGATAACGACTATGAAATATTTATTTGTGATATTCTTGAAGAAAACGATAGTCACAATTAATTAACAAGTGATAAAGACTTGCAAAATAAAACATTAAATGACTATGAAATTATCAATGCAATGTATCAAGAAGATAAAGAAAATGAGACTGCAGAAGACTCAGGTGACAAGGAAAAATAAGAAAAAAACTAGCCATGTTGAAGGAAAAGAAGCTCTTGAAGTCCAAATAAGATAAAGACAACAAGAATCTTTTGCGATTAATATATTGTTAAGAGAAAAAGTGGGGCGATTTTGTTTTAAGAAAGTATTATCTTTGAAAAAGTTGAAGAAACTAACTTTTTTCTAACCTTAAGTAACCGTTAATATTTTGCAAGCTAATTGAAATTTTTTTAAACTTTTAGTCTTTTCCTAATTCTTTGTAATTAACTATTATTTCTTCAAAATGGTACCCTTCCATTTGCACAATTGCTAATCGTAATTTTATTAATTGCTCCCTTATTTCATGTGCTATTAAGTCTTTGACATTATCAGTGTAAATATTACCATGGACATGGATGCTAAAAGCGTTTTGTATACTCTCTGGCAAACTTGTTTATTCAATTATACACAGCAAAGTTCCTTTCAATTTGAATACTTATGTTTCGCATTCAACTTTGACATTAACAATTATCGGTTTATTCTGTTTTTCAGAAGTTATTACATCTATTATAATCGCAATTTTCTATTTACCACCCACTCACAATTCAATAATGTCCTTATAGTATGCATTCAAAGAACAAACAAATATTAATTATAACAAGTGCTTTCTTGCAATAAAATGTAACTTATTATAAAATCTGGCATGTAATTTTTACCATTCAGTTTAATTTATTTCACCAGTAGTTGTCTATCTATAGCAGGAAAATTAAATTAAGAGGTACCGATATCGCCTAAAAGTATCGATATCCCAAAATTATAGATCAAAGTATCCATGCTAAATATCGACAGTATGAAAAGAAAATTGTGGATAATTTTTTGTGTCTCTCTAGTTGTATTGTATTGCACGTTGTATTTGTGTATGTTGTATTGTATTATGTAAAAAAATAAACAGTTTTGAATTTTACAAAAAAGTGCAGACTTATAGCGAACTCTGACACTAATTTTTAATTTATGGACAGTTGGAAAAATCTTCAGATACTATTTTTTTTTTATTTATCCAACTTAATATCAGGTTATTTTAAAAAATATTCTAAAGTAAGTACAAATTTATCTCTAGAGTTCTTTCAATTGATCTACATTGGTCAGCATGGGAGGGATAATTCATTAGATGAGGGTTAGTCAAAAGAACTTAGAAATACACATGAAAACCTAGCACATAGGGGTGGCCAATATCGATTCTCAATGTTTGTAAAACAATTAACCAATAAGTAATAAAACGACTTACTAAACTTTTTTAACGTTTATATTTTTGTGCTCTTTCCCACCTTTATCATTGTTGGCATTATTAACAGTAACAATCCTTTTTTTTTTTTGCCTATAACTCAAAGTAAAAATATTTTTGGAAACATTTATTGCACTAAACAATAATTATCATCACATATTTAACTCATCTTCATGGGAGACGTTTTACTTCATCAATACGAACAACAACTTACCTAGTTTTAAAATCCATTCGATGACTGAGCTCCTTCCCTAAATCTCAATGTTCCCATTACCACCCAATCCACCCTGACCTTGAAAATGCGAACGCCCCCTCTGCACAACTCACCTTTTCGCTCAGAGCCCCACTCTGTACAGAAAACCAACCAGCTCCAGCAGTTAGTGCGCTGGTTCACTCTCATTGAAGCGCAGAGTTTAAGGATGGAAAATAGAGCAGAGTCTGGCCATCTCCTGGTCGCCATATTGCGTCAAACTCTTCTGTATTTAATACTAGCAGATATACACGCCGTTGCTCGTGATTTAAAATGTTTACATTCTAGTAATGTTCTAAATGATATCATTCTTCAAAAAATGCTATTGATTTTTTCATTTAATTCCTATAAAAAAGAAGAAAAATATATGTTCGTACTATACAAAATACCTGCACACGCAAATCTGACAAATAATAACATCCTGATCAGTTTGTAAACAAATTTATAAAATATGGTAAATATCTGCCAACGTGAATTCGCCAAAATAGTAGCAAAATCATTTTTATCCTGTACAATTAGTTAAACTCAATAGAAAAAAATCTGATGTGGGTAATACATGATATTTCCTACATAATGCTTCGCTGCTTTCTGATGTGGGCAATAAATCAAAGACTTTATTTCTTTCACAGCTTATTAAGGATGTAGAAGATCCACGGCACAATGTTTTTTGCGTTGAATTGTAATTAATATTGGGCTTTTCTAGGTGACAATGTCTATTAAAGTACAAAATTAACTTTTATTTTGCTCAGATATAGCTTGAAAATAAGAAATGTAGCTAGCATCTGCTAAGCAACATAGTTCATATATTAAGCGATTATAATAATTAAAAACTAATTTATTATATAAAAGTGTTGGTTTGAGTTTCAATCAATATATTCCTAAAATTCAAAATTACAATACAAATAAATTACAAATATTGTATTTAACATTTCGTTATTTAATTTGGAAAAGGCGAATCCCGTTACTATGGCAACAAACTAATCATAACTAATTGTTCGTATAAATAAAATGGTCGTTAAGACCGTCATTTTGGTTAATTCTTATACGACTCGAAAATTATGTAGCTCTTTAAAAAAACGCAATTAATTAACGACACCCAAGACCCCCCTAACAAAATGTACTTATCTCACAAACCGTGAACCTCAACTATATTTTAATAAAGAATATTAATTTCGTCAAAGTGATAGGAATTATCAAATTTGACTTTTCCAAAATTATGAATATTTATCAATTTGGCATCATTTTCGTTAATTTTGCCAATTTGGCGATATTTTAATAAGTAACCAAGTTGTTGATATTTTGTCAAATTATCGACACATTTATCGCCAAGTATTGCAGACTGACAGACAAACAAATAGATGAATTTTTGCGAATTGTTGGACGTCAAAATGCAAAACTATTACAAAAAGTATCTTCTTTCATGAATGGAACAAACTGGATCTACCAGAATGATGTTAACAAATTTGTTCCATAATACTGCATATGGAGACTGAACATATTTGACTTGACGATAGTTAACACACTTTTTAAATTGTTCGTAATTGTTTTTATAAATTTATTTGAAATACAAGCAATATCTTCCGAAAGATTTTTGTTAAAGTTTGTCATTCGTTAAGGGGGATGAGGAAAAAAACTCATTCGAAAATTGGGGAGATTTTCCAAACATTCAATTGCGTTGAAAATCAATACGGTTTCAGTATTCACCGATTGCAATAATAGCACCAAATTTCTTTCCATTCGTTCGTTTGCGAGATATCGCATACATATATATACACACACACACACCTCACAAACGTTCGATTCGGGTTCAGGGATGCTTGAAACATGTTTTTATGTCGAAGAATTAAAATTTTTGACCCAGTCACAATACTTTCCCTATACAGGGTGTCACAAAAAGATTGAAACGCACTTTAATTCTTTACCTGTGGGAGATAAGTGGACAATGTAAATTGCAAAAATTTTGAAAGTAAGGTAAGAAATAAGACTATGTTAATGAACTAGTTCTCTCATTAATTTTCAAAAAGCTACACTTTTTAAATTTTTATACGACCCCCTTAGATAAATGTGGTCAATCAGAAAATGTTTATTTTTAATGCAACAAGATCATTAAAAAAACCCGCATATCTGTATCTTTAAAATTGAGCGCGTTATATTTAATTAAAAATTAAACATTGTGAATGGGGGCCATATATCAAATTAGAAATGTAAATTTGTGACATATCACAAAAAAGATAAAACTGGATGATAATACATAGAATACCCAACCGCGTAGTGAGTAGCACTGGTTTATATGATCTCTGTTTGTGAAATGCTTTATTTAGATGCATTTGTGATAAAAAAAAAATTGACACACATTAACGTATTTTTGATCTAAACAATTTCCATCGTCAATTTGTTTATGATCCCTATTCTCACTGATGAAACGGCCTTTCACATGGTACGGAAAAGTAGCATAAGTCAGATTTTTTTCCTTTATTATAATTCAGTATTTTAAAGATACAGATACGCGGTTTTTTTTAATGATCTTGTTGCATTAAAAATAAAAAATTTCAGATTGACCAAATTGTCTAAGTGGGTCGTATAAAAATTTAAAAAGTGTAACTTTTTTTAAATTAATGGGAGGACTATTTCATTAACGTAGTCTTATTTCCTACCTTACTTTCAACATTTTTGCAATTTACATTGCCCACTTATCTCCAATAAGTAAAGAATTAAGTGCGTTTCAATCTTTTTGGGACACTTTGTATAGATTAAAATCCATTCACAATACTTTCCCTGTACATTATACTATGTATATGGGGGAAAAAATGAATTTGAAAACTAAAACGGATGACTTAAGCGATTGAAAACAACATTTCCATAATCTTACCAAGAACATAAAAAATATGCCGTTTATGTATGTAAAAAATTACATCAATTTCTTTATTATTTAAATCCGATATATTGAATGAAAATCGTATGCCGCATAAGCATACTTGATTAAATTCCGTTGCTACATAACATATCATTTTCTTCAAATAAAGTTTTGTAAAAATATAGTCTACAAAACGTTATTTCTATGAAAGGTGTAATTGTGCATCTTTTTATTAATATTTCGAAAAGGCCTGAGCCTAGAAAGAAAATTCGTTACTCGAGTTAACAAATTATATTAAATAAATTTTAACAATTCATATATTGGCATTTGATTATAATTAAATTCAAATCACTTTAAATCATTTTATTAATGAGTTGTAGTTTTGTAGAATTTACTTCTCATAATGTTTCCGCAAGATGATAAAAATAGATGAAAAAATGTCCATACGCAATATGACAAAACCCACCCAAATCCTCTCTTAATCTCCTAATTTTGAGTCTTGGACAGCAGCTACTCTTGATACTCTGCTCCATTTAAACGGAAGAAAAATAATGGCCAATATTTTAATATTTCTACAAAAATCTGTTATCAAATGGTGGAATTATAAACATTAGAAAAAGTTTCACCGAAATACGATGGGTAAATGATAATTTCACAGAGTCCAAAAACAACGCTAATTTTCCTATAAATAAATAAAATCAATTGGAAAACATGAAATGAAAACAATTTTGATGTATCCAACACATGAGAAAGAAAAAATGCGAGAAAAAACCCCAAATTAAAGTTTATGACTTGATCTCGATGTCTTATAGCAGTTACAGGCTTTTAAGCTTCCACTCATTTCATAATAGACATATTAAATTTTATAAACTATGTCGTTTTTGATCAAATGCATGCAATATACCGAGAACTGTGCAAGCCACTGTCCGATAAATGCCACCCACTTTTCCATATAAATTTACATAAAAAATGGTTATTTCGTTGATGTTTTTAACAATTACTTTTTATGTTTCTTTACATTTTCGGAAAAAGAATGGTAGAAAAATTGAGACTTTCTTCCGATCTTCCGGTCAATCATTAATTCCCTGATAGTAATCGATTGGGATAATCATAATAAATTTCACTTAAATCGCTCAATTTATTTGAGAGATATCTACTTTGAAGCATTATATATAAAAAGAAAAAAAAAAGGTTGTGTTCAGGGATACTCAAAACGTATAAATCTAACAAATTCTAAAATTCCTGGTTTTTACCATATCACAATACTTTCTCTTTACTTACATCAAATATTGTAGCGAAAGTAGAAACAACGGTTATGGGGCCAATAAAAGAAATCATAAACGGAACGCTCTTCATCTTGCAAAAATCAATGTTTTAATAAAGGCAATATTCTTGAACACCTAGCTACTCAGTAGTATTGCACGTGACGGTTCTTATTCTTTTAATTGATTAGGCGTTTCCATTTCCATATTATGCAAAGATTGCTTGAAGTTTTGCGAAAAAGCTACTTTTAAAATACGGAATTCTGTGAAGGGAAAAATTCGTGGTCGTGATATAGCTAGTTTGTCAGGAAGTTGACATTTAAAAACAACAAATCATTCGGGAAGAACCATATTCAATTATAGTGTAAGTTATCAAATTAGTATTAAGTATCAAAATAGTATTAAGTATCAAAATCACTCAATGTGGACCCGTGATACAGCAGTGAACAGATACTGGGGTAAAATATAATTCTGTTTGTAACGGTGAATACATAACATAACAGTGAATACATAACATAATTGTGTTTGTAATGGTGCTCGTGCTAGTTACATAACTCCATCACGTGGTCATTTAGTAACCGGAGACTTTAAAAAATGTAAATGTCATATGGTACTAAAAATGTCATAAGCGTTAAGTTGAGAAGTTTTTTTAAGTAAACCAAAGAAGTATCGTTTTCGTTAGGCAGTTATTTGAATGCAATGCAAACAATGATTTCAAAATTAAATTTAATGCGGCTAGCACCTTGCACTTTTGCTTAAAATGTTTGTCAACGTTCGCACAGTGATTTATTGATAAAGCGTATCTCGTTAACTGAAAAAAGGAATGGCGTCAATTATCTGAAAGCGTCAAGTTGTCACTGAAACCGATAACATAAGAGATAAATCGGCAATATATCTACACTGTGATTAATTCAATAAACAAACCTAGAGAAAGAAAGCATTACTTTCGGTACTTTCTCATGCAGTCATTTTACAAAGTATGTTCATGAACTCCAGAACAAGAAAAAGCAACTACTATGTTTGTTGTGTCGTTTGTGTGTGTCTGCAATGTGTACTTTAGTGTACGGTATAAAACTAAAAAATTAAGTGACACAGATTTCTGAATTTTAATCAATTTTGCAGCGAGAATTAATGCTGTTCAGCGAGAAATTTCATGATCCCACCCCCGAAAAAAAAAAAGCCAAAACTTGTTTCTTCTTTTTTCGTCGTTCTGAGTGACAGTGGCATTACAATTGAGAGTGTGTTCGTTACTGTGGAGATATCGTGCTTTAAATATAGAGCGGGGAAGATTTTAAGTAAGCACGACACTGCTGTACAGGGTGTCCCAAAAAGATTGAAACGTGCTTTAATTCTTTACCTGTTAGAGATAAGTGGGCAATGTAAATTGCAAAAATGTTGAAAGTTAGGTAGAAAATAAGACTACGTTAATGAAATAGTCCTCCCATTAATTTTCAAAAAGTTACACTTTTTAAATTTTTATACGACCCCTTAGATAAATTTGGTCAATCAGAAAATTTATATTTTTTAATGCAACAATACCATTAAAAAAAACCCCGCATATATGTATCTTTAAAATCAACTGAATTATGATAAAAGAAAAAATCTGACTTATGCCACTTTTCCGTACTATGTGAAAGGCTGTTTCATCAGTGAAAATAGGGATCATAAACAAATTAACGATGGAAATTGTTTAGATCAAAAATATGTTAATATATGTCAAAAATTTTTATCACAAATGCATCTAAATAAAGCATTACACAGAGATCATATAAAGCAGTGGTACTCACTACGCGGTTGGGTATCCTATGTATTATCATCCAGTTTTATATTTTTTGTGATATGTCACAAATTTGCATTTCTAATTTGATATATGGTCCCCATTCACAATGTCCAATTTTCAATTCAATATAAATAGCTCAAGTTTAAAGATACAGATATGAGGCTTTTTTTTAATGATCTTGTTGCATTAAAAATTTTCTGATTGACCAAATTTGTCTAAGGGGGCCGTATAAAAATTTTAAAAGTGTAACTTTTTGAAAATTAATGGGAGGACTATTTCATTAACGTAGTTTTATTTCCTACCTTACTTTCAACATTTTTGAAATTTACATTGCCCACTTATGTCCTACAGGTAAAGATTAAAGCGCGTTTCAATCTTTTTGGGACACCCTGTATAGCCGTTGGTAAATTGTGTTCTACAATTTTGTGTACATGGAAAAGAAAAAGGCGAGCAATAATGTGTTTGTTCTAAACGGGTAATTCGCTCTAGTTAAAAATATATCCGTACGATTTGTATGAAATTTGGCAGTCAGGCATGATTTCATTTTAGTATGAAGTGGAAAAAAGAAATGGCCCATTTTTTTGAATGATCATTTAATTAAATGATTTATTTTGATAACAAAAAGTAATAAAACCACACACATTGCACTAGGATAACCCGTTCGATATCAGTTTTGGAAAATTCCATCATTTATAAGCAGTTGCAGAAGCTAATTTCAATAATCTTACATAAAGAAGATGTCTGCCTGTGTGTGTGTGTGTGCAGTCTGTAACGGGAATTCTAAACGTCGCACGGTCATGAAATTTGGTACACAAGTACTTCAAGGCCCAGGAAGGTGCATTTTGGCAATTTTTTTTTTTTTAATTCACAAACTATGAATTTTTATAGTCTTAATCACGATTTCTCGCCATTTTGTCAAATTAAATCTATCGTTTTTTGCTGTCGTAGGTTCACAGACGATCGAGCAGTTTGACAGACATTTAGTCTGGAGGGGAAAAGATTGCATCAAGTGCATATTTTAGATTTTGGGTATTCTAAATTTGCGAATGCAAAATATGCCATCTTATTTTTTATTATTTGTTATTACATTAACATTACGAATATTGTAGTTGTATTTGATTGAAATTGTATGAAAATTAGCTGAGATAGCAATAATTTTCAGGTTTTAAAGAAATTTGTTTGTGATTTCAAGTATTTTCATTTGTGTGTGTCGCGAGAATAATTTTAGCTCAAAACGGACGATTTAGTGCTGTTATAGCTGTATTATTTAAGTATCGGGTGCTTATTTACTGGAAATCGGAGGGTGGTGTGTAGGGGGGGGGGGGGGGGGGTGTCGGAGCCATAGTTTTTTTCGCGGTTTCATAAGCGATAAAAATTGCGTTGTTTGTGGAAGGTATTGCCAACATATAATTGGTCTAATTGTGCCGAGATTGTTGAAATTAAGATTTAAATTGTAACCGTCGGTAGATTTTAACGTAATCTCTGCAAGTATCACGGCTGTTGCGTCGATGTTATTTACACGAATAAAATGCATCTATTGTGTTATTTTATACAACTACCATTTTTTAGTCATTCACATATTGACCTTGATTGGTAAAATTGGATCTTGCCAAAGGAATGTTTATGTCAAAGAATGTTGCATCAGTTTTTAAATAGTGTGGTCAAGTTCCTTTTCTTCTTGTGCGTGTGTTTGTCATGAATATGTAAAATGTGTACAATAGTACGTGTTTTCATTATGAAAATAAGTATATCCTAGGAATGATATTAATAATTCAAGTGTTATCAACACAGCTACATAAATCTTTTTTAACCAATTCAAATTAAAATAAAGAACAGGAAGACTTCCTGCTTAAAAACTGTGAATAGAGTGAATTCTACATGTATCAAACATTTAAATATTTTTGATAATTCAAAGTGTTATTGCCATGATTAAATAAATAAGAAAAGTTCTGCAATTATTCCCCTGGCTATACAATATACATTTTTACTCCTCATAGACTAGTATTCTTCAGCCGTTACACTTTACACAAGCAATTTTCTTTTACCCGCTAGAAAGGGGGCAGAGGGGCTGTTACCAACTCTGGCTAAAAACTGCACGTGCCCTCATGAGTCTGTGGATCAATACCTATACCGAACACGTGTCTTTTGCGGATCGATACTAACATCCCCAGATGGATCATTTTGATAAACTTATTTCTCCCCCCCCCCCTACCCCATTTAAAGGTAAATTTTAAACTCCCACCTTTTAAAAAATAAATTTATATGACCAGACGCCAAAAATCGTAAAGTTTATCAGTTAAGATTTCTTTTTAATATTTGCTGCTGAAACCGCTTCATTTCCTGAGTACCGGTAGAGGGATTTCAGAGTTGGGGGGGGGGGGGGGGGTCTACGTGAAGGAGTGGTGTATTTCAGCGAACACTAATACAGATCATTGCGTGGCTGAGTTCGTGTTTTCGGGCGTCCATTCACGTAAAACTAAGAATGATGTTTGTTTCCCGATTTAAAGGGAAGATTTTCCTCCCATTAATAAATGAAATAGAAGATTGTGAATGGAAGTTGCTTCTCTGAAAGAAATAACACTCGGCTTTATCAAGGTCAAACAATTACTCATTCACATTCACAAACAACCTTTTTTTATAATTACTATCATATGAGAAATGGCACACAAGCAAGCACTTGCATAATTCAAGTTCACTTCCATTTTTTTTTTATCAGGAAAGAGATATAACAAGGAAAGAGAAAAACGCACGCAGGAAGAAGGGTGACAATACTGGATACTTGTTTCCTGCACAGGAAACAAACATCCTGGCCAGGTGAAGAAAAAGATTTCAGAGGGGACGTGCCCCCTTATCCTGTAAGGACCGCTCTGCTCATATGGTACGCTTCCGGTGACTTCAGAGGTGAACTTCAGAAAATGTGTGTGTGTTATTTTTTATAGGGTGTTGAGATCTTCTTTGACCGAGAAACCTATATACAGGAAATCTCTACAAAACGGTTATTAACTATATATATATATATATATATATATATATATATATATATATATATATATATATATATATATATATATATATATATATAAAATTAGAGAAATAGAGAGCATTGAATATCTGTTTACACGAGAGGTAAAGAAAATACGATTTTCTTTTAATTTAAATCATATAATTAAAATTTGCATTGGTATTCTACAGTTTAGTTAATTATTTTCCCCTTTAAATTTTTAGTCCTAAAAAATAAAGCTTTTTGCGTTTCAGAATTAATAAATATATAGCTATAATAAAAAATACTTTATTTCGAATAACATTTTGAACTAATCATTAAAGCTTAAGCATTTTTACATTCAATAATTTAAACAAAAACACAAGTTTAGCTGCTTTTTTTCTACTCCCAATTATCCCAGAAATAAAAACCTTTCTCTCTACACCAGAAGATGTAGCTTTACATGTAACAAGTGGCTCTCCCACTACAGAAATATATTATGGTCAGTGATTTCAGAGCTATTTGAGCTTGAAAATTAAGAACTTTATTAATTTCAGACAATTCTTTTTATGAAAGTAAAAGTACATTTTATAATTTAAAAAACTTCGTAAATTATAATTATTTTTGAAACGTATCAGGTGTTCATTGGATGCAGAGTTGTCTCCAAATAAAATGGGAGAACTGCTGTATTGTCTGTTTAAATAAATTAATTCACTTTCCAAATTGAACTTTTTGTTGAAACAGTATTAAATGCATTCCCTGGTTTTCAGACTCAAAAACATAAAATAAAAACGCCACCGTCTGGAAAGTCTTTTCGCACGGCAAATCAATAAATAAACTTTACTTGAAAAACTTTAAGAAACGAAACTTGTTGGAAACACGACTTCTGAACTGTTATTTTGAGCCAAGGAGAATAAGAACTTAATAGTAGTCTAGAAAAACTAGACGATAACTTTCATTGAAATGAAAGCGATTTGTTTTTAATATCATCTGATATCTTTGCTTGAGCAATCTCGGTTTCATGGTTTTTATACGTTTTATAATATTCAGAGAATGTCTTTCGAAGCAATAGGAATTGCACATGTGAAGTGTGACTGGAAAATGCATCTTAATGTTTCATGGCCGGAAAATACTGACTTATATGCGAATGGGGTTTAGTTGTTCGATAATATAAAGACCTCATAAACATAGCATAAACACAAATATATACTGGTCAACCGATTTCGAAGACACAAAATAACCTTCTTCAGGACCTCACTTATTCAAGTAAAATCGGTAACTGGGGTTGAATAGAACACGTGGCTGAAGGTAGGAGAAAGGCTGTCGCCATCGCCGCGAGGATGAAGAGGAAAATACTAGTGATGTGGGTTTCCATACATTTGATCTTTATCAATTTTTTGCACAAATTAATGCATATCTAATTTAATAATATACATTTTCACACTTCGTGGACAACTAAACAAAATCATTTAAGTGTGATTGCGGATGTTTTTTAGGCTATGGCAGCATAAATAGATTTTGAGTAACATAAACCAGCTTAGCAGTGTGTTTGTTCACTGGTTAATCACTGGACTATTTTGTGTTTGAAATGCGGCAAAAGCCTTCCGATTTTGTTCGCAAGAAGCAGCAAGATGTTCATGGAATGCTTTGAATCCTTATGTCAACCATAGATAACTTCAGAGTAGTTTTCGGGAGTCCCACCCCTCTCGCTGAATTTGAGAATGTAAAATAAAAATTAATGATAGCTAATAATGCAGCAGTTCATTTAATGAAAATAATTTTCTCGAGAAAGTCTCAGGATATTGCAAAATTTTCTTATTAGACTATGAAGTCTCAAATTCAAAATATGATTAAGAAAGTTTGTTTTTTATCTAAAATATTATACAATAAATTGATTGGGGGTTATTCCAACGCAGCTAGGCCCTGCCGCTAAATAACACTTACTGTAATAGTACATAATGACTAAGCCAAAGAAATTGGATATTGCATTAAGTGGATTGATAACCTTATTCTTTGAAGCCCTGTATCTAGTACAGCATCACCCCCAGTTCCTTTGTAAAATAGATGTTTACCGCCTTTTGTTTATTGTCTGGGGGTCCTAATGATCTCACTTGATGCAAAATTCTGAACATAAATCGCCCAGATGATTTCTGTTGTTAGAGTTACGGTAAAGTAATTTATTGCAGAAGGGAAAATCGTACAGGTGTCACTCACGTACACATGGTTAAGAACTTATTTTGCATGTGGTTTCTTTTATAAAGGGTAAAGGGAATAGAGTGCTTAAACCATTTCGGACGAAAACGTGTTAGCCTTCTGAACTGCACAGGCACTATCATACTGATCCAGATTATCTTTTACGATCAAACTATCCCCCTTTACAAAAGAAATCGCATTCAAAATAACTTTTTAACATTCATATGAGTGACAACTGTCCGATATACCCTTCTACAATAAATTTTTTAACTCTAAACTCTTACCATAAAAATCTCCTGAGCTACATCATGTTCGGAATTCTGCCTCAATTGAACCAGGGCTATAGAAGTCTATAGCCCTGCAATTGAACAGCCTGTCAATATCGTATGAGTGAAGGCTGGATCTCTGACCCTGTGACTTGACCCCAAATTTATTGATTGACATTGTAACCAGTGGTCGGAAGTAGCGAAACTACAGTAGTTACTACTTTTTCTCGTAGTTTGTAGTGTAATGCGCTACTTTTAAAAATAAGTAGTGTAGAGAATAGCGCGATACAATAAATTAGTAGTTTGTATCGAGTTTTGACGCTACTTTTAACGTTACAAACAAGGTGCCATTCTACATATCATGTGATCACCCTTTCTTCCTTTGTATGAAATTTGATGTTCTGCGGAACGATGCACAATTTGTAAAATGCCAAGCGTTTTGAAACAAATAAAAAATGTTGGTTGTTATAGCTGACAAGATATCTTCATAGCTAAGTGCCTATTTCATAATACCAAACAAGACGAGATGGAACTCTATGCATTCTGTCGTCGAACACATTTAGTTTTTGAAAAGAAAAGCTGAAGATATTCATTGCCTTTACCTAGCGGAATCAGTCAATAATATAACCCAGATATTTTGCGGCAACATAAAATAGTATAACGAAAATAATGGGATTAACACCAACAAATGGAAATTTCAAATTTTAAGTGCTGTATATAGCTCGTTAAATAAAAAAAAATTCTTTCTTAAAGTATGTAACATTCAATTTTTTAAAACTAGTTTCACAGATCTTTTTAAAAAATGATATTACGTAAAGTTTAAGAAACACCTTTAATCTATTGTCCTGCTTAGCATTTTACCTGACATAGAAAATTCGTTTTTCCTGAGGGCAAAATTATTTTTCGTTTGTGTTAAATCAGTGGGTACGGATTTACCACAAACGAAATTAAAATAATTTCCCCTTGATAAATAAAAGAAAATTAACAAATTTGTTAATGTGTCAAATATGGCAACCATTGTTAGTTAAACACATTGAGCTGTTAAATATCATCTTTTCAGCATTACCGCCAAAAGATGGACAGAATGGAAAACAATGCAGCAGGTGATGGTGCTAAAAGACATAGTCCGGAGCCGGCTTTAGCATCTTTTAAGTGATGATATTTGCATTAAATAGAAATTTACATTTTCAATAGCTATTTCCGTAACATTTTTCAGCTTATCTTTTTACAACGTTCATTGAGATTTTCAGAAAAATATTCTCCCGCTCCTTTAATTTCTCCCTCCATGTTTCCAATACTTTCCTTTTCCTATACAATAGTCGCCGTATTTTTTATGGTAACTACGGTTAATGTTATCAGCCGCTTTGTGTTACACTTATCTAAACGAAAACTCAACCGAAAGTATTTATATCTAAAGATATCTTTCCGGTAACGCTTAATACTATCAAAACATCCATATATCGCTGAGATCCCAATAAGCGCCCACTGTTCTTTTTGTAATCAAGCGCTTATCAAGAACTGTTGGAACCCTGGTGTCTACGAATTAACTTTATCTGGAAATATTACATTATAATCGATTTTTACTAATTAACAAAAGAAAAGGGGGTGGCATTTCGGAATTTTGTGTAAATTATAGTATTCAATAATACAATTAAAAATGTCGCCAAGTTGGCGACATTCCGCCAAATTCGTCTCCAAAATTTTGCCAAGTGTTATGGATGGAGAAATAAGTTATTCTTACAGCAGATAAATGACTATTCGCGTTCAAATACAAAAGTATTACTCAAAGTATCTTTTTTCATGAATGGAACGATCTAGATCCAGGAAAATGATGTCACTCAATTTATCGCATGGTATTACATTTGAAAAGTGAACATGTTTCTCAATAGGAATTTTTTTTTATTTTATATAACTTTTTGATAATTGTTTTGAAAAATGTGCAATATCTCGAGAACGGTTCATGTCAAGGTGCCTTCCCACTCACCGCAACGCAATAGCAGACGGTTCACGGCAACGCTCGAGGTACACGCAAGTCTTTGCGGCAAAATAAACCCCTTCACACTGTCGGCCGACGGCGAAGAAATGTAGCCAATCAAATGCAAGCGCAGAAATTTCTCCTCGTTCAGCGGCCATGTTTACAAACGATCTCTTCCAAAGCGATTTTATATACATGAAATATTATATAATAAAAATTAAGATATTATTACTAATAAAATCTCTTTGGTCTCTTCTGATTCAAATTTATATTTACCAGCGGCTTGCTAGTTTACAGTATTGACGCGTTTCAGAAAATTCGCCTTTCTGTGAATTTAAACAAGAGCGTACGCTAATTTGCTTTGGCGATATATACATATTTCATCAGTTTTCTAAAATAAGCTAACTAAAGTGATTCCATCACAAAACACAAAGGATCCTAATTTAAATTGTTTTAGAATATTTACTACACTATGGCAATTTCCTCGTTTTAACGAATGCAATTATGTTCTCTTTCTCGAATCGTTAAAAAAAAACATCCGACAGAATTCAGAAAATAAATTTTGATGTATGTTCTCCATAGACTTTTTTTATCCCTCTATTGCAGTCCTAAAATAACTTGAAAACATATTCTGTTTACTCTTTAAAATAATATTCTAAAATAGCATTAAATGCTTTGCATGATATAATTTGTTAGTACATTTCAGATGTGAAGTTTTGGCTTGGGTGGTAGAGAATCAGCTCCGCAAATGAATGGGTTCTGGTTCGAATCCAAGCGAATATTAAATTTTACAAGTGCTGCCATCTGTTACTGAAATATTCAACTACAGTTTTTCTTTAACAATCTGCAGAATTTTTTTGTTTTAAATTATTTTAAGTTCTATATACAAAATAACCTTATATCAGTAAATTATTTTTAAGTTTGAATGCTTATAAAAATTTATTTCGAAGTTACTTTGAAAAGTATCTTGAAGTATACTTTATACCAGCTATAGATGGAATGTACTCTTCTTAATTAAGAAAGTGTTTGTAGAAATAGCAAATATAAAAGGTGCATATAAAATTAGACAGAAATCATCGAACATCATTATACAAGTAGTAGTTATCTTTCGACATGTAATTTTGAACATTTTAGATTGGAATAGAAACAAAAATCAAACTACTTTGAAATTTTAAAGAGGTTGCATTTTAATAATTTGGCGCTGACATTTGAAGAATGTTTTTATTATTTTAAATGCACATAGACAATTAGAAATTTACAATACATTTGAAAATCATTTATTTTTAATAAAATAAATAAGTTTACATGTAAATATGAAAAGTTTACTCTTTTAAGTTTGAATGCTTATAAAACTTTATTTCGAAGTTACTTTGAAAAACATCTTGAAGTATACTTTATACCAGCTATAGATGGAATATACATTTAAATCTATTTTAAAACATAATTACTCAATAAATATAAATGTAGATAAAATAATTTTTAAATTTAAAAGTTTACTTTAATGAGAAATATTTTAAACGTTACAAATGAGCAAAGAACATATTCGGATATTTAAAATAGATACGTATTTGAAAACCATTGAAATCAAGTATAAAATAGTAATGAACTTAAATTTGTTTAAGACATAATATTTCAATAACGGTATTCTTGAATTTAAATACTTTTTACGTTTTTTTTTTTCTTTGATTGTTTCATTTCAGTCAATATCGGCAATATCGCTTTTTAAACTAATTTTGTATCTTGAGTGTATATTGAGTGAATATTTTTCAACAAATATTTATTTGCTTTTTTATACGGATGTGTGACAAATCCAAATATTTTTTAATGTTCATTCATCTGTTTAAGCTTCTGATATCTAAAGTAATCCATATAAAAAAGATCAAATCAAAAATCTACTATACGAAATATTGATTTAGCAGTAAAAACATGATCTACGATGCTATTGGCTGTTGCTTTGCCGTCAACCGTGCGGTACGCGTTGAATTCGGTTCCATTTCGAATTTAGCGTTGACCTGCGTTCACCGCGGAAGAAGACATTCCCCCACTTTTTCATCGTACAGCGCATGCGTGAACTCAACCGTCCTCTGCGATGCGTTGCGTTGCGGTGAGTGGGAAGGCACCTTTAGCGTTCTAAAATTTATGTCAATCGTTTTGTAATGAAAAATTACATAAGAAATGTCTATTTGCGTAACTTTATTAGCGGTTTTGATTTTTTGACGATTTTTTCAAAATTTCACTTGAAAATTTAGGGGGTTCTGAACATTCGATTGCGTATAAAAACAATAGGCTTCCAGTGTTTACGGATTGTGATTTTTGTACCAAATTTCGTTCGAATCGGTCCATTCGTTCGTCAGTTATCGTCCACACACACACACACACACACACGCACGCACACACGCACGCACGCACGCACGCACACACATCACAAAAATGTTTGATTCGTGATCAAGGATGCTTGAAACGTGCTCTCCCGTCGAAAACTCGAATTCGAATTTTCGATCCCGTCACAATACTTTCCTTATACATTATGTATATAAGGAAAGTAATTATTACTACACGACTGAAAAAAATGTCTTAAAAAGGATGACAGGATCAGAAATTTGGACTGTAACGTTTATATATTGCTTAGAGCAACGGAACTTTATCAAATGTGCTTATATGGCAGACGATTTTTATTCAGTTTATACGACTGAAATAATAATTTTTATTCAATTTATACGATTGATAAATAATAAAGAAATTGATAAATGGACGGCATTATATTTTGATTGTCTTAATATGGCCTTAGGATATAATATTACGGGAATTATTGATATTTTCAATTTCTTAAGTCATTTGTTTTTAATTAGGCAAATATTTTTCAAATTTACATATATTTTCTATTGTGATTAACCGATTGGTGCAACAGGATAAAAAATGGCTCGGGTATAACTTTTGCTACTATTTTATGGTTTTCATTTGGACGTATGCTTTACGAAATTTTCAATTTTTTTGTAAATTGGCTTACAAACGGGACTACCGATGTCTTATTCTTCAGATTTGCTTATGCAGATAATTCTGTACAGCGAGAACAGGGATTTTTATTCATCTTTTTTCAGGGGAATTAAATTAGGAAGTTTAATTATTTGTTTAATAATGTAGAATACCACTAGAATTTGCACATTTTTAATCACGAGCAACGCCAGTTATATCTGCTAGATACATAAAAGAAATAATATATTAAATTAAGTTTGAAATTTCCGAAACACGTCCTCGTTTCAAAATTTCCAAGGATCATCTTCCTATCGCAGCGATTAGTAATGGCGCAACACAAGCAATTCATTAAAGCAACAAATTTAATTGATTTAAAAACGCGCCAGTAGGAAGTTTGGACTAGACTGTGTCTGTGCCTCTTTCGAAAAGCAAGAAAACCAGACACGGATAACTACATATTGAGTAAGGATTTAAATTTTAAAACGAGCGGGCGGGTTCTTAACAATATCGTTTTGTAATTGCACAAAATTAGACGACGAGGTTAGTCCCAGTCTAGTCAATAATAAAGTTTTCCCTACAAATAAATTGGGATTTAAGTTTTCATATACTTTTGTTATCGCGCTTGTGTTTTGCATTAAAGACTGGCGAGACTGGGCTCTTTTATGTCTAACGTACCTATTTCCTGAATTATATCTAATAAAATATATTCAATAAAATAATTTTGACAAAAAGTTTAAATTACTTAACGTAATGGTGGCCTATTTTAATAAGCGAAGACCAGGTATTGTCTGAGTACCTTTTTTGAGTCAGTTGGGTAAAGTATAATTTTGAATGTGGGCGAAATTTGATTTTTTGTATAATAATCAAAATTTATACTCAAGCCGGTATGTCGCGAAATAATACTGTACGGAATTTATAAAAGGTCACACTAAATTTTCTTTCTATTTCAATTTTATTTTTATATTGTAGTCAATACAAAAATATATTTTCATTAGGTTGTTGATTTGTGTACAAAATCCAAGTGCCTTAAACTTTGAGGCAGTATTAATCGGTTAAAACAATGTTTTTAAACATGTCACGTCGAAACAAAGTTGTCAACCCTGCAATTAGGGTTGCACCGAATATTCGGTTGGTATTCGGTATACTGCCCATTCGGCAGTCAAACCGAATATTCGGTTCGGCCGAATACTTTAATATTCGGCCGAACCGAATAGTAAAAAAAATTAAAATATTCGACAATTGGTAAAGCACATTTTTTTATACAATGAATGAAAGTTTTAGTATCATAGTACAAAATTAATTCAAATAGCAAAATTAATTAAATGCAAATTAATTACAAAATTAATTAAATGCAAATTAATTGCAAAATTAATTAAATGCAAATAAATTTAGGATGTTAAATGTAAATACATTTAAAAAAGGCAGAAAATAGAAACATTTTCTATTTTAAATTGGCATAAAATAGAAATATTACCTTTAAAAAAATTTAACAGAATATTCGGTTAGAATTTTAACCGAATATTCGGTATTCGGTGCAACTTTACCTGCAATCGATGAGAACTAAATTACATACCTAAACCAAATCATCACAACGGTTAAATAGCAAAGCTTAGATTAAGAAAATTGGTTACTGACCAGTATATAGTAAAATGTATACCAACCAGAAAGTATTTTCACTAGTCAAATATTTTTACCATGAATAAATATAGTCTTTTCTGTTGCTTATTGAGACATATAAAGTGTCCATACATATTATGTGATCCACTGAAATATTAAAAACTATTTCCTGTAGGCATATATTTAAAATTTATTTATTACTGTATGCATGTAATTACTTGCGATTATTCAGAAACAAAATCTTATTATTCATCTATATAATAGGGGTTCTGCTCTTACACCCCAATACCCCAGTTTTCTTGCAAAACTGGTTTGATTGTTTAATTTTGGTTGAAGCATATAAAAATTGTGCTTTGACATACATACTTTAATTTCAAAATCAAGATTAGATCTATGATTTCGATTTCTAAACTTCCTTTGTTCATTTCTTGTTAGTTTTAATTTTTGTAGCATTTTATAATTGGCTATTTTCTTGTTTCAAAATTATTTCAGGCTATTTTCAATTTTTAAATTTTTTTGAATTAACACTTTTTAAGTACTTTCTTTCAATTTAATATGAGCGGGAAGACGCCGTATACAAATGCTGCGACCAATGAATAATACAATTTAAAGCCTGCAACTTTTTGGGTTTTGATAGCATCAAAATTTGCCAAGAACAAAAAATCTAGTTCGTCCCATCCACGAAAGATACTTTTTATAATAGTTTTGTACCAGTAATCCTTTATTTCATAGGATATGAATTAAATGGGAATTGCATTTTGATGAGGATTTTGCATGCGAGTATGAATAAGTTATTCTATTTTACTAATAAGTTGCCAAATGAGTCCAATTGCAGTTCACGTAATGTTAATCCAATTGTAAAAATATTGCTCTGTGGATCTGGTAGACCATTATTTCGCTGTGAAAAAAGAAAATCATTGCATCATGTAGGGGAAGTCATATGCTGCACACAAAAAGTATCTAGGATCAAGAAGTTACAAAGCCCTTCTAAAATCGCGTCAAATGTTTTGCATGTCTATCACTCACTATTTTGTAATAAAAACATACATGTATCTCATAGGAAGGTGATTAACTACAATTACTTTCGTTGGAGTGCAAACCTGGAGCAAGCACCAATATAAAAAAGATGTTTGGTTGGAAGTAGAGCATTAAAAGGAAACGATCAGGGCTGTGTAACGTTTAGTACCGATCCTCGGAATCCACGAAACAGAGAACATGAAGAAAGGCGCGAAAAAAGACAAAGTCAAATGAGGTAACCTATGTCGGAAAAAGGACGTAAGAAACAGGGCATAAACTGAAAACACTCGAACGTAACCGACGCTTCGGGAAGAAAAATCTCGAAAGATGAGTTAAAAATCTTTCTCGATCAAAATGAATGTAATCAGTATTATTAAACAAGTTCCAATAAAAATAAATATTCAATACAATACTTCGTATTTTTTATATATATATTTTTTATTTATATATATATATATATATATATATATTAATCGTAATCTTCCGATTTAAATGAAATACGAACTGTTGCATTAATGTGTGTAACAGAACACGATTTATATTTGAATTTTCTATTTCCTTTGTTGAATACAAGGCTGTGATCTTCGCCTACAACTGGGAATACCTTTTTTCTACTGTCAGACTACGACTCTACTTGTATTCTAATATCAGACTCCGATACCGACTAAATATCAATTAATTTTCATTTTTTTCAAGTTTTTTAAATGGTAGAGATTTGATGTTTGTTTTTAATTTATTACCTAAAACCTATTAAAAAAATTAAATATTTCAAATTAAATTTTTTTCAAATAGTTTAATTTAGGAATCGGAATTTGTATATTTTTACCAACTCCTACTACTCCACACCAAACTGCTACCGACTCCGACTTTTCAGCCACTGGTTGAATAATACAATATTTTTGCACAATCACAGAGTCTGTACAGGTGTTTTTTCAGGAGATTTTACGTTTGCAAACGAAATTTGATTTTATGAAAAATTCGAAGGATTGCGATAGAAAATTTTAGTTTAGCTTTGCTTATACGGCATTCTTAGCTGATCGCCACTTTTTTTTAGCATGCACATTTTTTTTTTCCACTTACATATCTTAATTTTTTGAAAAATCAGACATTTTAGTGTTTACATTTTTGTATGTTATTTATTTTAAATGGTTAATCGAACATCAAATCCATTTTAGGAAGGTTTTTCTATAAAAGGGACATGTTTGGATATTTTGTGAAAAGTCGAATTTTAAAATATAAAATTTTTACTACAGATGTATTTTTTTATGAGTCCATTTTAAAATTGGACATCTGTGGTGGGTTTAAAAGAGGGCGCAGATGTTTTCTGAATGGCCCCTGAAAATGTATAATATTGACAGACAAAAAAAAACGTAGGTATATAATTTTTTTCATCCGTTGTGTACAATTTTTATATTTCTTTCTCAATAAAAGGCCTAGAATGATTTTTAATCCTTTCATTTCTATGGATGGACTAAGCTATAAAT